>CABFWB010001399.1:7165-44132 GCA_902151455.1 Timema bartmani
GTTATGGGTATTGTTTATATTACTTAATCTTGGGGTTTCTTTTAATACATTGCGGGTTTGGTAAATGTCTCGATTATTAAGGAAACATACAGTTCAGATTAACTTAGGAAAACCCGCCTCGGTGGCGTAGTTAGCTAACGCGCCAGTCGTGTTGAGCTAGACCGCCGAGGACGGGGAGATCGAGGTTCAAATCTCGGTCGGGTGAACTGAGGGTGGTTTTTCCTAAATGGTTTTCCACTCTCCCTCCACGCAAATGCGGGTTCACTTCCTCTAAATTCAACCTTCCCAATTCCCAATTCCTAATCCATTAGTGTAATTAGTACTTAAGCGTATAACCCGAACGGGTAGTAAGACGTGGTGCTAAAAATAATAATAATAAAATAATAACTTACGAAATTATTATTAAATTTTTTAATCTCTTTTGAGTATTGTATAACTTAATTTTTTTTAAGAACCTTTTGGTGCGTGTCAACGCCTATTTACTTCTTGTCATTTTTATAGGGTAACGGCGATTCTTGAGCCATTTAGGTAATATTTTAAATATGCGAGGGTTCCTCTCATTTTTTGTTTATATATTCTATTAAACGTCTCTAATTCTTGGCTTCTTCAATATTGTCATACATTTATATTTGTCATAGTCATATTATTATATCATAGATAAATAAATACCTATTGAAAACAGTCAACATATTATTCGTAATTATAAGCAACCATGCCCTAGGTAATGTTATCAAATATATATATGTTATTCGTTATTTGTTTGGATTTAGGAAGTATCATCAATAGTTATGAATCTCATTTAGTTACATATCAAGATATAGACCGCTCCAGTATTCATATCCGCAACTAGGTGAGAACAGCGGATTCTGGACTTTGAATGTTACTGGAACATAACCAAAGCTTAGAACTCCTAGCACTCTCTCCTATTGCCCCCTTGTTTTTGCCCTGTCTTATTTGTTGGATTTTGGACCTCCTAATTTTTTTAAATTTAGTGTTAAGGAGGGTTCAGGCCTTGATTGTTTAATTACAAACTTTTAAGTGACTGTAACATCAAATATCAAACATTATAATAAAATATCACACCGAGTAGTAATAATTATTGTAAATAAAGATTTTTCAAACATCTAGTAAAAATTGATTCAATATAAACATTTACTACTAAATTAAGTGGCCTATACTATGAAGTGTTCTTACACTTTTTTATTTTTATGAAAAATTTATTTTTCTTAGCACCACGTCTTACTATCCGTTCGGGTTGTACACTTATGTATTAATGACGATAGTGGTATTAGGGATGAGGAAGGTTATATTTATAAGAAGTGTTCCCGTATTCTTGTGAAACGTGAATGAAAAATCATTTTGGAAATACCACCCTTAGTACATCCAACTGAGATTCGAACCTTTCTTCCAGTCATCGGCAGTCTAGTATATTGATGGAGTAGCGCGTTAGACCATGTGGTCACCGCAGCAGGTGAAAAAGTAATTGAATTAAGGTTCCTGATATAATATATCCATACCATCCACATTTAAAAAAATACTACCTTTCATTGTGAAATGTTATCTTAAGCAGAAACAAATGAAAATATTTCTCTTAGACTTTTAGTGGTAGGTCCCTAATTGAATATTTTTTCTGGAGCGAGTGAGAATGGAAATAGGGCGTGGTTGTTTTTTTAAAATGATTTCGTTAGAAAGCTTTTACTTCTGGCAAAATTACTTGTAGTCACATTGTGAAAATATTTTCATTTATTTGAGTTGAAATATTATTATTTTCCTATTAATTAATGTGCTTTGCCTTTTAAGTTTATCATACCAGGGCTGGAACAAGCTATGATCGATGGTATTCTTACGTAGTTTTATTAATTTTGTAAGAAAATATAGTAATAAAAATAGTTTTGTCTAACATTGTAAGCTATGCAATTGATTAAAACTCATTTTCAAAAACCACTTAACTTTATTTCAACCTTTTTGTTCAGGGTAGTGATATTTTTACTACTTCATTTGTTTATATTAAAAACTAGTTTTAAATCAGTTAGTTATATCTTTAAAACACACATTTACATATGTTTATGTGCTCTAGAGATTTTATTTCTATTTATTTTATTAATTCAACGTGCACTTTCTGAATCGACTTATTATATCAACACACAAGAATTGCTAAGAGCAGAAACGATAGGACCTAACAATTTTTCTGTGAGAAGTATTTTCACTTATCTTCCAGTGTTCTTTTACATGTCAAAACTGACACAGGACCAACAGCTTTAATTCCCCTTCGAACCAAGTTGAGTCACGAATTTTTATCGATCAAGAAAAATCCGTTGAACCCAGCTGGGTTTTAACCCACAAACATCAGGTCCTGAGGCGAGAACCTTACACCAAGACTACCAAGATCATTAAAAAAACCCGAACGGCTTTTAAAATATTTCAAAATAATTTATACATACATGTGGGTTTGAAAGATATTACTGATTTTTTAAAATTACTTTTTATTAATAACTAAACATACATGTATGATTTAAGGATATGATTAACATATTACAAATTAATTATTTATATCTATATTTATTTATTATATTGTCCTCCTACACTGATTAACCCATGCATGAAAAAAAATCATGTACCATTGGCATATTATGCAATGTTGCCTGAGTAAGAAGAAGAGCGTAATAGAATTTGTAAACTTTTGATGTGTTTTATCCTACTTCTCCATTTGACCAATCACGCGCAGTCTCTTCTCTACATATCTCACATGGGAATGTATCTTTGTTGATGCTGCACCGTTAGGTACCACTGGCACAGTACCCAACGATTGCTTTTATCAGTTTGGCAGATAATAGGAGAGAGGAAGTGAGTGTACATAACAAGATAGTGTTTCAAGTGAATAAATTAATTTAATAAACACTATTCAAGGTTATACAATAAATATATATATAGGTGGTTCACTTACATTAATTAAAACTTAGACTTAATATAGACGTCTGCCACCTTAAAAGTCAATCAATTAATCACCCAATAAGCTAAGTGGAGCATTCAAACACTATACACTTAACATATAACTTAAGTTAACGTTAAATAGCAGACCAGACAACACTGAAAAACAACACTACTAAACCCTGTATGGCTAGTGACACCTTAAAGAGGAAATCAGCTCTTTCTAAAACGAAATGCATCATAAACATACTTAATTGATGTAGTAGCTATGCTATAGATCTAGTGGTCAAATATAGAAGAGTTACAACATCACAAGCTCTGACCTTCATAGGAAGCAAAGCATGGAAAGCGTCTCGTTAGCGAGAACCGAAGTTTTATAATAATACTAAAGATAATTAAATAAATTAAGCTCATATTTAAGGAAATATGGTTGCAACAATGTACGTAACCTACAAAACTTGAATGACTCTACAAGAATATATACTTGAGCATGATAATTACTCCACCAAGCTTGAGTTTAGCGTGGATAGTTCCAGATATAGACCAGGAGGATTCTGGGTACATTAATGGGTAGACATCAGGCCTAGTACTAATCAGGAGTGCCTATTTTAATTACAATAACTGACACAAACTAAACACAAAAAGTAAATTTAACTTCAATAATAATGGCAGTGGCCTTAAGCCCTAACAGCATCTAATGGGTGCCGTGCTCTCATAATATATAAAACTGAATCAGTTGCCACATCCGACATTTATGATCCCCACAAGTTGCACACCACGCATGGTAAGTGTCAGCAAATTAATAATGCTAGCAAGAAGCTAATGACCTAATTAGGTCACTCAGTACTGCCGAGAATCTCATAACTCTAAGTTTGGTAATTTTAATACAATTTTTTTTACTAATTTAACTTAGTAATTAGGAGCGCCAAGCAACTCTCCAGGTAATTATGGCTCACTAGGTCGCTAGGTGACTTATTGTCATGATCATGATTAACTCTAATGACCACAAAACTTTGAACAAATAAGCATTTCTTACAATTACTTTAAAGTGCTATCTAGGATTGTGAACAAACTATATTAAGACAAGCACATAATATTTAAGAAGATTTTAGGACTTAATTTTGATGTCAAAACAGGTTAAATAAGTCTTACCTGTTTCTTTTCTTCTTTTTAACACCGCGTCTTATTACCTGTTCAGACTATACGCATATGTACTATTTACGCTAATGTGTTAGGGATGAGAATAATTAAATTTAGAGTAAGTGTACCCGCATTTGTTTGAAGGAAGAGTGGAAAATCGTTTAGGGGAAAACCACCCAAAGTACACCCGACCGGGATTCTAACCCCGATATCTTTGTCACCGACAGTCTAGTCTATTGTGATTGTGATGCCTTAGAGGCTTATACCATTTGTCTGACAAGGCAAGTCCCTGTGTAGTCTCGTAGTCTCTATGTATGCACCCTTCCTTTACCCTGAAAAATATCAAGCTTACCTTGCTTGTTTCCGCCATGGTTCAGCTTGTATGTTAGGTTCATACTGTAGCCTGTTAAGCTAAAACTGTAAGCTTTCAGCGCATAGCATATTACAGGTCGCAAATCGCTACGAATCGACTCTAATATTTGTATATTTACTTAATCCATTATCAGAATAAATATACGTCCTAGTCCTTTAGTTGTTATGCAAGATTGTATGTTTTTTATTTTATCATAATATTTTTGTTGATTTTACTTCAAATATATTCTTTTGACTTTTTGTGTGTGATCAATCATTTCAAATACATTATTTTTTATTTTTACTTTTTTTTATCGTTGAGTTTAAAAAACAACATTTATCATCAAGTTAGAGATTCGTTTCATAAAATTTAGAATATATTAAGCTAATTTTTTGGGCCAAAAATTTGCTTCCTTTGACATAAAAAAAATTGCAAATTGAATGTGAAAAAATTTCCATTTATCATTATATTAGAAATTCTACAAACAAATAGTTTGGCAATTCTTTTTTTATAATTAAAAAAATGGTAGCTCTAAAGTACGAAGACAATCAAGGGGGTTTGCATTTTTGGTTTAAACCATTAATTAACGTTTATTGGTAAATTAAACCAAGGTTATTTTATGGGATATATATTGAGAAGCTGACTTAAAGGTGCGTATGGGTGATTACAGATGTGTACACAACATTTTAGTTGAGAAAATTGAAGATACAGACCTTTTGGTAGACCCAGACGTCAATAGAAGGATAATGTGATCAGGGATTTGAAGGAGGTTGGGTGTCAGGTTAGGTACGTTCTAAAATTAATGAAATTTCGAATTACTTAGGGACCGAGGCTTAAATTGATAGTTATATATAAAGATATGCACTCGAGTTATCGTAAATAGATAATGGGTAAACCACAATAATAAATCACATGAGGGAAACCACTACCATTTGTCCTCAGCGAAAATTCAAAAATTGACTTTATGATTAATGGAAATTCAGTTTATCGCGAGCTCGTCGCATTTGACCATGTGACCACACTAGTGCAATATTTCTAAAATTTGCTATTCGATGCCACTTTTAGTTTGTCTCCATTCTCGTATAATATTAAGTGGGAGAGGTATATTTGAAAAAAAAAAAGTCTTCACCTCCTTTCCCTTTCAAGCAAATATTTTACATCCCACGCCGTTAAAACTGTTAACATACCTCTCACTAATTGAGGTTTCGTGCAAACCCGTACGTAACACCACTTTGTGTTTCATTCCGATAAAGGGCATTTGTTTGAGGAAGTATCAAGTTAAGTGCTTCACCCGTTTGACATGAGAGTATTATCCACCGCCCTCCCGGACAATCACGCGAACACAATTTGCAGGTATTCATAGCGCATTCCTAGACTGGAATAGATCATGTCCACTTTCAGTTTGTTCTGATGGCCACCAGTTATTCTTTAACATAAAATAAATAATATTTCTTTTTACCTGGAGTTATGAACACGTGGACTAAACGTCAAAGCCCATCTAGTTTGGTTTGCCTGTGTTGGGAAGTTTGGGGTTCGAATCTCAGATGGAAACACTAAAAGTGTTTTCCCCCCTTTAATGATTTCCCAATTTGCTTCCAGGCAAATGTGGGTAGGCCTACGTTAGTTCTAGAACTCTTCCTTTTTTTTATAAACCCAATAGAATAATTAATTAAGGGTATTCCGGACCGGTAATGAGACGGAGTATGATTTATTTTTTATTTATCAATGGATAAAGATTTTGAAGACGCATAGGGCACCACATACTATAGATATTTATGGACTACAGGGAATGATGCACAGACTTTAGTCAAAGCACTAAAGATGAATTCACAGAAACAAACAGCGGAAACAACCAATGTCACATGATTTTCCACGATACCATGGTTACAGCACTTGTACTGTGGAGGCTAAAACATTTCAATGATAAACAACGGGGGAAATACAAACTCCGTGAAATGTCAGTTTTGCTGCCAAATCACCCGATAATCCCTGCTCTGTAATTAGGTTAACCGGCGTCACAGCACACTGTAACTTTACGGAGGGCTATTCCCGGGTTTGGGATGTACAAAATAAATTATAAATTTGTAGCTTGCCATATTGGTTTTCACTATTGATGACCAATAAAACGTATCTCCAACTTGAGGTGTCTATCATTAACTCTTAAGGTGGGTTCCCACGGGGTCATTTGTACAACAGTTTATTTCTTGACCAGTATTCGTGGACCAGTCAACCGCAGTTTCACTTTGTCACAACGAGCATACCTGGACCTGTTCTACGCTCAGATGACTGTCCACGACTGCAGGAGTCGTGAGTTAACCACCCAGCCGGATAATATAAGACCAGTGCCACCACTACTGGCTGCTTCTTGACTAGTAATTCCCACAATGTCATGCAAACGACTGATGTGGTCGTGAGTCGTAACACATTCATATCCTAAAAATCCTAGATCCCTGTGATTAACATCCTATGATACGACAGTGAAACCCAACCAGGATTTGAACTCCCAACCTTACCATCACTGGCAAACCAAATAAGGCGATACTAACGCCTATGTTCGTGAGCCTCTCCCAAGCCATTGGTTAATCCATCTTTACTGTTTACAGTAATTAATTAATTAAATTTAGCACCCCGTCTTACTACCCGTTCGCGTTATACGCTTAAGTACTATTTACGCTAATTGGTTAGGAATTGGGAAGGTTGAATATAGAGGAAGTAAACCCGAATTTGCTTGGAGGGAGAGTGTAAAACCATTTAGGGAAAACCACCCCCAGTTCACCCGACCGAGATTCGAACCTCGATCTCCCCGTCCTCGGCAGACGAGCTCAACACGACTAGCGCGTTAGCTAACTACGCCACCGAGGCGGGTTACTGTTTACAATAGATTTGTATTTAAAAATAATTAAATACAAGCTTTGAACGGTGTAGTGTTCAAAACTTTGGTTCCCCCTGCATTTTGGTGCCAGACTAGTGTATTTTTTTTTCATAATTCAGTTCACATAATTACGTAGATTAAAATACTTCTGAAAGCGAGATAAATCTGATGAAAGTTATGTTATTTATTTGAAATATGTCATGTACGTTCATCTTTAAGGCGTTTTTGTTTCGGAATGTAGTGTGAAGTGGGGTAGTAGTTACTGGGCAGCCTACTCTATGAATAAAAGATTCCCCATGTAGATAAAAACCACACAGTGAAGTGGGCAACTGACCTATTTTTATTTAGTATTGTCATTATACATAGCGACTACAGTTTCACTCGATATAAATGATAGGTTGGTAGCCGGCACTAATCAGATTTGTAATCTACCAACGATGAAGCGCGAGCTAACTTTATGATTACATAGTTGCTTGCAACAAGGGATCAACTAGCCCTCCATTTAGTTATTTTTGAAGAGTGGATTTATATACCAATTCCTAGTAATGGCTGCCCTCAACTACAATCACTATCCCTCATTAGAGACCTACTACCCCCAATACTCCTTTTCCTAAAACTACATGAATATTCCTAGTAGAGGCTAACTTCAAAGCATTAAAATGGACGACAGGGATCTTATAGTAATAAACATACATTATAGTCTGAGTTAAATATGTCTCACCTTATAACTACTCACCATTACTTGTATATACATGATATTAACTAGAACAGTCAATCCACTTTGGTAGTCGAATGGTCTAAGCTCTAAGGCATCACTCCCACAATAGTCTAGACTGCCGAAGACGGGACTATTTGGGTTCTTAACCTGGTTGGGTGGTTTTTTTTGTCACCGCGTTTTACTAACTGTTCAGGTTATACGCTTATATATTAATTACTCTAATTGGTTAGGGATTATGAAGGTTTTAAATTTAGAGGAAGTGTACCCCACATTTGCATAGAGGGAGAGTGGAAAACCATTTGAGAAAACCACACTCGGTGCACCCGGCTGGAATCAAGCTCCAATCTTCCCGTCTTAGGCAATCTAGTCCAACACGAGATTAGCGCGCTAGACCAAGAGGCCACCGAAGTAGTTGGGTGTACTGGGGGTAGTTTTTCCTAAATGGTTTTCCATTCTCCTTCCTCCATGAAAATGGGGCTATACTACTATAAATTCATCCTTCTCATCCATATTTATGAGTATATCGCAAACAGGTAGTAAGACGCGGTGTTAAAATAAGCCCAAATAGAACAGTCCCTGCATCGATGGACACATAGACCAAGGCGTCAGCATCGTCTGGATTTAGGTCACTTAACTTACGTCAACATCGGCCGTGTCATAACGGCCGTGGGTTCAACAAAACAATAAAACTATGACTGTATCGGCTGTCCTGTAAACCCCCCTCCCCTGCTTGAGAGCTCTCTCCTTGTTCTGGACTATGTGCAAGTGCAAGAACTAGGGGGAGTAGAGTGATTATTCCCACCAACTGTGTTCCCCTACCACGATCTACGAACTAACGACGTAGTGCGCATGCGTCAGTGAGATAGCACTTTTGTGACTTGTTAATGATGACCGCATAAGGAAGACAGGCGCCATTTATTTTCTCCCCACCATGTTTCCCCACTGAGTTTAATTTGAAGATAAGCCAATGCTCGCAAGTGATATGTACTCTTTGATGTTTGTCTAGTCTTAGGGACATACTCCCGAATAATGTAAATGTTATTAAAATTTGGCACATGTATTTATTATTAATTTTTTATTGAAGTTTCGCTAACTTGATCTTAAATGCAGAGTCCGTGGTTGGGATAGTTATTAATGAAACTATTCTCTTTGTAAATTAATTTGGTGTTTGACTCTTATAGTTCACCTTATAGTTAATGCTTAAAACACTTTGGCTTGGAGTGTATCTTTATCACGCATTAGATTAAAGATTAGTAAATTTGGTATGGTTTGTCTAATTTATAATTTTAACGATGTTTCTATTTATAGTTGTTTGCTAGGAGTTATTTGACTTCATAATGTGTTCTCAACTTATTCGTCAATGTGAGGAACTAGGACTTGCCCACCTAACGGAAATAACTAAAAGGTAGATGAAGTATCACTTTATTACTACGAAAGAGCGTACAATTGGGCGCAAGTCTGTTATATTTGAATGTCAAGTAAACTCTTCACTATGTGAAAGAGCGTACAGTTAGGCTCAGAGTTATCATATATTTGGATGTGGAGGAATTTAATAATTTCGTTATTGTAAATATTGCCCAGTAAGGTACTTGTTAAAGATTTATTGTAATGCTGCTTTGAAGGTTGAGGCTTAATCTTTTGACTAGGTTTAAACTTTTTCTAACACCTATTGCGTCTTGTTCGCAGTTATATTAGTTTGCATTGTTTACTTTTATCTTATTGAGTTTGTTCCGCAAATAAACAAGCCTTTTGGTCTTTATTCAATTTTAACTGATTGTCTTAAACTAATTATTTTTCTGAAATTAACAAGGCTAAAATATATAATATCAAATTTATTAGGTTGTTGGGATTTGCAACATGGGCCTAAAAAAATTAAATTTGTCAAAATAAACTGATCTGGTGATTACTATTGCTTTTCATGTTTAAATGATCTGTACATCAGCTCGTTACTTGAGCTTACAATGGCTGTAGGTTCAAGTAACTGAGTGTACCGTGGCTACAAATTATCTTCACCACCTAAAAAAAGGTGTATACACACTTACCCCATTTTACCGGGAAATCAGCGCCTGGTATGGATCTTCAACGCAAGTCAACACAGAACACCGTTCATCATTCAAGTTGGCGAGAAAACTAGAAAAAAGACTTGGAATGCCATGTGATCCCGTTCGCTAACCCCCGAGTTGAGGACGCTGCGCAGGCGCCAAAGCTTGGGGAAACAATTGACAAGTGCTATCATGTGTGTCGCCCTACCCCCTCTTAATCTTCATCTCGACGTTGTGCGCAGGCGTCGATGCGTGAGCCGTTTCCTGACTAGCCAAAGATGACTTCATCAGTCATGGTAATATATCCCTACCATTTTCCCCCACTGTTATAAATGAAATATAAGCTGATACCCAGACCGGAACGATCACTCTTTGATGCAATTAGGATCTAGGAACATACATCATGTAAGTGTGCATTATTTTGGAAAAATTTTTTTTTATAATTTATTTTATTGGAAAACTGAGTAACGACTAAACTCTTACTAAATTATGTAGGGATCCAATTTGATATTGCTTTGACATATTTAATTATTAATTTTGAACTAAATTAATTTTCCTGATAATCAAATTTGTTTTGGTTACAGGCATGTCATGGTCTTATGCCTTTTAGTGCTGATTAGGCTATATTATTCGCAAATCAAATTAAGTAATTTAATCTTTGTACGCTATCTTGCACTATATTTTGTCTGGTTATATTCTTGCAGTTGTATTGTGTGCTATGAAACTAATATGGTTTGGTATCATATTTTCAATTTCTATGCGAATGGGAACTTTGGTAAATCATTTTAATATGTTCACATTTTATCAAAGTTACCAAGCTTTCGGTGTATATGCTACCCCCACCTCACGGGTGATATGTATAGACTTTCTAACCAGCTTAATTTAAGATATTTATATGTATCTCCTGAGTGGCTTAGCCAGGTTGATTTGACGATAGGGTATATTCCAGCTTTCATTTCGTTTTGATTACTTTTCGCAATAATTAACTTTGTTTACTTTTGAATCGGTTATGTTAAGTTATTATTAATGTTCTTTAATCTAGATAAATGCATTTAGTACTCTGTAACCTTATAATATTTTTTTTACTTAAGTACATTTATTCGCTTCCAAATAAATATGGTTGGAGTATTTGCTATTGAGCACTGTCCGCAATCAATAAAATTAATATTGTTAACCTTTTGATCATTATCTCTGATAATAAAACGGCCTTCAGGTCATTGTCAATATCATGTCATTTGTTATGCATTTACATAAAGCAAACCCTAACTTCCTTAGTTTGAATAGTTGAATACTTTAATTTACTGATAATTAACACTGCTAGGTTTGGGTACCTGGGTTTTACATATCTAGGTGTGGGCCAACTAAAGATCCCTAGTTATTTACTTTTCTATTCTTTGTCTTACAACGCCTTCTATATAGAGAAGTGTTGATGAGGAGCGTGTACAAATATACTTGCAATTCTGGTGCACTATACTCCTTGTTGGCCACTCTGTGTGGTTTGGACCGTGTGTTTGTTTAAATATGATTTAATGTAATTAATATAAATGAAATTACTTCAAATGTTTTTCTTAGGAATTATCTATTTATTTATTCTTACTATCCATGGATTTTACACTGTTGATATGGGGGAAAGGACGGTAGAATTTATAGGAATTGTACCCGAATTCACCTGGAGAGAGGGTGGGTAAGTATTAAAAAAACACTCAGAGAACCCGGTTGGGATTCGAATCCCGATATTTCTGTCACTCGAAAATTAGATCAGGTTAGAGTGCCACATTAGGCCTCATGTTCACTGGTGATTGCTTCAAATAAGAAAGATAAATCAGTTTACAAGCAGCTGTTTAGAAGATTTTACCTCTCGTATAACTCGAGACAGCGTAATCTTGCTATCAAAGTCGTCGCAACGGAACAGACATAAATTCATCCAAGCCTGAAAAAAAAAAAGCTCGCTATAAATCAAGGAACATATAAAATGTTTAAACCTTTTTTCTGAGACAGTTTGGTGGAATTCCTTGGTCATAACTAAGAACGTTAACATGTTATGTTTCCTAATATCATCCATATTCTCTTTTTATGTCCATGCCTCTCCATGCCGAAACATATTTTTGTCAAAGCAGATCTAAAGGGTTATTCTTATGGTTTCATACGTCTTTTCTTCCGTAAAAGTTAAATAATTTTACTATCTCCAGACAGTAAAATTTCGACTATATTTATATTGGGAATAGGCCTATTTGAGGTGCACTTTCTTAAAAAAAAATTTTTATCACCACACGACTTAAAAAACAACTGAAATCTAGAACGCACACAACACAAACCAATCCACTGATCCATCATTGTGAAAGAGTACACTTCAATTTCATCAATAATACATCTTTCGACCGTACCGAGAATCGATCTCTGTACGCGCTATAAACTATGTTAAGGTGTTGGATATCCGTGGCGGGGAGGCATGTGAACCAAACGGTAGACTCGTTTAGTCCGGTTTGTCGGTTATGAATAGGTCAGGTCTCAAACATCGACAGGGTGTGTTTTCATATATGGCTTCCCACACTTCCTCCACGCCAATGCAGGTCCATTTACTCAAAGTTCGACCTTCTTTGTCTCTACCCCATTAGTTTAATTTAATTGCGCATAGTCCGGATGAGTGGTGGGACGAAACACACAAATAAAAAACTGTAGTTCAAGGCACATAGTGACTTTCAGAGTGTGTTAAAAGTGTGAACAAATTAATATTGTTTAATTAAAAACATAGGGGTGTGAATCCCGGTTGGTTGCACTGAAGACATGGGGTGATCGACATTTATAATTAATTTTGATTCGCAATGCCCTTTTGGCATATTCTATTCAATCAAATTCTAGTTTTTTAAATTTTTATTCTTAAGAATTCACTTGCATCATCCTGGTGTTTTAGATTAATATAAGTTTTAAATAGACCACCTGGACGCGTAGTATTCAAAGAAACAAGTAACAAAATGTTTGCTTTAGCTATCAATATTATGAAGGTAATTTTATTCGGACAGTGGAACTTTCTGTGTAGCTTTGGTTCGAATAATAGAGTGATTGAAATTTAATATTTCTTGTTAGCGAGGGGTTTGATAACTCTTCTCATACCCGTATCAGTGTATAAATGGCACGTGGTTGTAACCTCCCCAGAATCCTTGGTTCGGATGCTAGCTCGGTTAGTATACGACCTAATTGCCATGGATTCACGCTCGTTTAAGTTACGTCTCAGCGCTAGATATAAATATTTAAACCTATTATGTTCAGAAGCCAGATAGTTTCATGTCTCCTAATAACGATTATACTGGGTTTTATTTGAATGAAAGATATCAAATTAATGATTAGGGGTAATTATTCCACACTTTGATTCTGATTAGCATTTAAAGAACTAATATAAATAATGGAAGTTGAGTTGGAGTGAATAGCTCATCTCCAACTCTTCGACTGCGCGGGCGTTTAACACACATCCACTCTGTTTGCTGGTGTGGTCACAAGTGTTTAATACATGTCCTCTATGTTTCCTGGTGTGGTCACGAATGGTTCTCCAATGGCCGCCACGAGGGCTCCCTGCGGTGGTCCAAAATAGGGGCCACTTTCCTGGTGCGATTTTATTTGTTGGAAATAAGTTGGCATAGGTCACTTTAACTTTTTTTAAAAGTTGCAGTTCGAGTCAGTAAAATCTCTTAAGATCCATCTTGTCCTTTACTACTGGTTTTCAAGGATTTCAAATACTAAAAAACACAATAAAGTATTGTACCCTTTTTTTAGAAAGTGAGAACAAGTAACGCTACAATAGGTAATTTCACTGTAACTCATGAATCCTGCTGAAGTTAATATGGAATAAATATTATGCCTCAAGTGGTCGAATGGCCTGTCGCGTCACGCTCGCATTATATATAGCATATTATTTTTTCGGTGATGGGGAGATCCGGATTTGAATCCTGGTCGTTTATACTGAGGGTGTTTTTTAAAAAATATTTTCACACTATTTATCCACACAAATTAGGGTACATTTGATCTAAATTATACCTTTCTCATCAATATCATCGTAATTAATATGTTTGCATATAGCCCAAACGGGTAGTGAGACAGTGGTGTAATAAAAACAAAATTTTCTCATGTGTTATCTTTAGGAACAATTACTAAAATACGTAGCCTATTGCATCTCCTTCCCCTTCATTTTACTTAGTATATTTGGTGTCACCAACCTTGATCGGGTTCCTACTCCCGTCCCAGCTGTTGCACACCACCACCCTTACACACACACACACCTCGTTTCCTGACCAGCTTATAAAGGTCCCTATTTCACAGCTTGCTTCTCAAGAAGGGTGGACCGGACTTTAATGGTGTCTAGGACACTTTCAAAAATATGTTTTATAGTTTCCTTGCCAGTTCACTGCCCCCATACTCAATCCCACCCTCGTTATTTTGAAGCAAGTGGATGAAGGTGGGAGAGGATTAAAGAGGACTCTAATAATCTCCTTTATGGTTGGATTTGTATTTTCTACTGTCGACATCATTATCCAATCTGCAACGCCACCTGCATAAATGTTAAATACATACTATACTAGTATTTTCCCGCGGCTTCACTCGCATTAAACAATACATGAACACATTCGACCACTTCAAATGTTAGAACAGAACTAAATTCATTCGAGAGCAGTGTTTTATGTGTGTGTACGAAGATTCACGAATAAACATGGAATAAGCCCCATCCCCTTCCCCTCCACAACCCTGTACGTATTACGTGCCAACTTATGTACCCACAATATCAGCCACGACGAGTTTTCACTGATTAAACCAGGTTTTTTGACATTACCTCACTCGCTTATGAGATATCGGGATGGTATATAGTTTTCCATGGTTCCATAAAAAATAAGGAGTACAACAAAATAAATCCCATCTCGTTCCAATGAGTACTTTCAAACCTTAGATATTTATTATATGTAAGTATGTATAATTTATTATCCAATAAATAAAAATGAAGTAAATTAAATGAAGTACTCTATACTAAACGCCCTATCACACCAAACAAAACTATGCTAAATAAACCTAATTAACAGGCAACATCACAACATGTTTGAAAACATAGCTAGGTTTAAGACACAAATGCAAACACTCTTAACAGTGGCTCTCCTATATGGATACATTATTGCAGTGAACAAAAAATAAAAAACAAAAAATCACTATCAAGTAAACAAAAAAATTAATTAAACATAACTGACACGGAATAGCATAAGATAAATGAAAAAGAATTTAAGAAGATAGTGCAAGCGCTCTAACAGTGATTATATTAAGTGGATTTATTGTTGCAATGAGCATTAAGTAAAACTGTTTTTAATCATTCACAAAGGACCAAAACTACACACATACACATTATATGCAAAACTATAAAATAGCTGAAAAATACCTAAACTTAAAATAAAAATGTAAGCAAGTTAACACTGGTTCTTTTACGTGGACACATGTTATAATAAACATAAAAAAGAATCGTTTAAATTTACTAACAAAGAAACAAAACAAAATAATCTCCATTTACAAGCAAAACCATACAATAATATTATTGAAAAAAAACATAAATTTAAGATGAAAATGCAAACACACTAAAATATCTACCTTACGTGGAGCCAATGTTTCAATGAACACTAAAATAAATAGATTACATTTATTTTCAAAGAAACAAAACTAAATACTCACCATTTACAGGAAAAACCATAAAATAACTGAAAAAAAAATTAGATTGCAAATACAAACACAATGGAGATGGCTCTCTTACGAGAAAGCACTGTTGCAATGAATAATTAAAGATATAAAATTATAGTTTAAATTTATTATAAAAAAACAACTTAATAATCAAAATTTACAGGTGAAACCATAAAATAGCTGACAGAATAACTAAATCAAAGAACATTGATAATGGAGCTCTTACTTGGAAGCACTATGGCAATGAACAATAAAGTATATAAATTCATGATTTTCCATTAGAATTTAGTCACTACATTTTATTATAAATCGTTGTATTTTAATTATGAATTACGAACTGTGTGTTATGCATTGTTTACTATTAGTTAAGCGCAACACATGCATATAAACCTATCCTTATCTATGTAAATTAAAGATCAAACGACAAGTGACCGAGTATTTTTTATTTGTGAAATAAACACTATTTACCTAAAGGAGCGTTTTCACTGGATGATTTTTCATGCTAGATGTCTAGCATGCTTCTATCCTGCTCGCATGCTCGTTATCATGCAGGCTGACTCACATACCAGAAGTGTTTACACGGGATGGTAAAATAGCAAGGGACTTTGATTAGTGAGCGTGGCTGGTCGTTAGTGATTAGTGCTTCTGATCAAACAGGACAACATTGATGTGGTTAGGAAAGCCGTCTGTGTTGTGGCTGAAATGTTTGCTTAAGACATATTCGAAGACCTCAAGAAACATAAAAGGAAGAAAAGAGCTTGGGTGAGAAAGTGGATCCAAAGAAGGGAGTATCATAGGCCTACACTTTATGTAAGGAACTAAAGGAAGAAGATCCAGCGTCTTATCGCAATTTTTTCAGGCTCACAGGTGATGAGTTTCAATATCTTTTTCTAAAAATTGAATCACAAATACAAAGAAAGAACACAAAAATGCGAGAAGCCTTACCTGCTGCCATAAAACTGGAAGTTACTTTAAGGTATCTGTGCACTGGGGATTCCTTCGGTAGTTTATCTTACCTGTTTGTGTTCGGAAATGCACTATCTCACGTTTCGTTCCATAAGTATGCAAGGCAATCTATGAAGGTCTCCAGGACTTCATTAAGGTATTTACTCATACTTACAGCATAATCAATTAATGAAATAAATTAAGTTATATGAATACTAGTACTGCAATAAATGATATATACTTTATTTTACTTTAGCCAGTGCAAAACTACTATACACATATACGTCATAAATATTAAGATTATTTAAATACCATTTAAAAATATTTATTTCATATGAATGTCCGATACAGTACACCTTATAAAAACATCAAATGTACCAGCTATGGTTATATTTGTTGTTTACTTTAATATCTTAAATTGCAAGGAATCACGTAGGAAATTATAGCATATACAGTACTCGGTACTCCAACTATTATGCAGGACAACACTATTACAAGATTTCTACTGTACCAGTTGAGGTTAAGTTGTGAATTATAACAATAGTTTAAGGGGAACATAAAGAGGAAATTATAGTGTCTATAGTACTGTCACTGTTGGTAGGTGATGGGTCGCGTGGTTGGCTTGGCGCCTGTTCTGACATCTGCTGGACATTATAAGATGCATTTCCTATTGAGTTGTGCGATGAGCCACTTGTCCATGGATAATTGTCACTTGTAGAATACCAAATGTGTGTACTGTAGTGTTGATTCACGTGAAGTGCGGGGACGTTCGATTTGTGCCAGATGAGGAGCAGGAGGTTGTGTTGGATGACTATAATTACGTGTACTGTATTCATGTGCAATTATATCCTCCGAAACCATGGTCTGCAACTTCAGTTGCAACTCAAGAGCTCTGCCCACATCCATGTTGTTCAACTGTACGGCCAAACTTTTTACCCACAAGTCAAATTCCGCTTCTTTTAAAGTAGTGGCAGTAGCACATATAGCTTGCAATTTCTAAAGGGCTTGTTAAACATAAGGGGGTGGGTCCTTTTGGGAAGAAGCACTTTTACTCTTCTTATGTAATGGGACTGGGCGTGCCTGTGGTGGTATTGGAAAACTGGCACTTTCAACATTATCTTCCACTGATGGTGGATCGTCATACTCCTCTCCAATTTTGGTGTCATTCTGCCGCGAAGATACGCTGTGTTCTGCTTTTCTTTTATATTAAAAAAAAAGGGAGATCATCTCTTGTAATGTGACTGTTCGGAGTAGTAACATGTTATATATTTGACAATTAACAGCAGGTGTATCCATGTTAAGGGCAGGCTTCGTGCAGACTGACAGATACGTTACTTCCCGATTGAATTAATTTTTTATGAGATTAAAATATCAATACATAATTTCAATATAAATTAGTGATACTTTTCCCATCATCAGTCGGTATAATGAAGAGTCTTTTTCCAGCACCTGTACTAACAACACTTCATTCTACTTACATAGCCTGGAAATTCATAAATAAAATCGGGACTAAACTTAATGTGATCCTGCATGAAGAGTGTCCTTAATGGTAAAGGTAGAGTTTTTAAGATGTGTGTACAATTATATAGTTATGCATTATGTGAATATATGGGACAGCCTGATAACTTAAGACGCTAACCAACACATCAGCTCGTCAGATTGGGTGCAAACTTCCCTAAGTCTGCTCCTGTTTCCTCACACATATTAATAGAGATGCTCCTCTGTTATCTCGTGTTTCCTGATCTCATCCTTTACATCATCCATCACAAATCGGACAGTTCAGCTTTAATGAATCGCATGTCCCTATTCTCTCAATAACGACCTATTTCATCAATGCAGACCTGGGTGGTTAGAGCTGGAGGTGTGGGTAGATGGTAATTATTAGTTATAGGTGCAATTTAATAGCTGTTTATCGTTATCAGTAGTAGCATAACACATTTAATTATTGTTTCTGTATATTTATGTTCAGTTCCCAAGTACTGAAGAAGAGTGGAGAACAATTTAGGAAGGATTTAGGAAACATTTGATAATCAAAGCACCAGCTCATTGTGGATCTGACTACTTCAACTACAAATAACGTAACAGCTTAGTACTGCTTGCACTAGTTGATCACGACTATTGTTTTTCGTACATAGATGTTGGTGCTAAAGGACGCACATCAGATGGAGGTGTATTTCAGAATACGACGCTATATGAAAGCATAGAAAGAGGAGAGTTGAATTTACCCGAAGGAGGAGTTTTTGTAGCTGATGAAAGCTTTCCTCTGACAAGTTACATGATGAAGCCATATGCTCAAAGAGGTTTGAATCTACCAAAGAGGATATACAACTACCGACTCTCAAGAGCACGTAGGATTGTGGAAAACGCATTTGGGATATTGTTGAGTCATTTCCGTATTTATCGCAGCCCTCTAAAGGTTAAGACAGAATCAGTGGCTTTAATTGTAAAAGGTTCATGTCCTCTACATAACTGGCATCGCAAATTAAATCCCGCCTACATCAGTCAGGGGTTGGTTGATGCTGAGTACGTGGCTGTCTGCAGATTTGCCCCTGGATCATGGAGGAAGTTACCAGAAGTAGTTATGCATGCTATTCCAGCAACACGACACCGTCATCCTACAACCGCAGCAGCACAAAGGTGCGAAGAATAATGCCAATATTTCAAAACAAATGGCTCAATCCCTTGGCAAAAGGACATGCTGATCCCGTGTACTGCAGCAATTTGAGTACCGTATTCAAACATTCGTAATCGTTACTGAAGCAACTCTATACATTTTGTAATTAAGTGTATATTTTATGTTTACGGGCCTATGTTTGTGATGTGTAGTCATACAAACAATTTATTTACAAACAGTGAAGATAAATTTTAATATATTATATAGTCTACTATCTATAAATATATTATTTGTGTGTGCACTAATGTACAGTGCATGTCCATGTCAGAATTTTTGTTTAAATAACAGTGCATATTATGTTCTCATAATTAATTTAACAAGCCACTAAAATAAAATTCATACTTACTAAGTTACAGTCCGTGTTTTGAATGGCCAGCCAGCGCAAGAACCCGTCGAATGTAGTAAACCACACCACACATGGTTTGTAAACGGAATCTCCACTGCACCCTGAAGCTGTACTTGAACAGATTTTCCCCACTTCATGCCAGTACTGTGTGCGAATATTTTTTATTTTCAATTTGCACTCTCTAACTCCAAAATCATGTAATCCCATTTCAGCAACTATTCTATCAACTGCTTCATTTCGTAGCGTCTTATTTCTGTAGTCAACGATAGCACTATCCCATAAAACAAGCTCACTACCATGAAGATTGACAAACTTCATGAAAGTTTCATCACTCCAATGGCGCGCCATGTTTAGAAAAAAACCGTCGTACGTTCACCAACTAGCACGACTGACTCTCACGAAAATCAAACACTGTCTGATCGCCGCCTTCGAGCATGCTAGGACCTGTCTATCATGCTAACTATCGCTGCACATGCTACTCCTTTGCGACTTAGCATGCTTCCCAGACATCTAGCACGAAAAATCATCCCTTGTAAACGCCCCCAAGTAGATTTACGATAGGTTTTTGGATCTTTCCAAACCCCCTCGTAGCCAACGAGACTTACAAAGAAGTTGAAGTATACATTGAAAACGAATATTTTAGAATTGTTACAAATATAAAACGCAAATGTCACCACACTTACATTCAGTTTTTTTCAACACTGCCTCGCTCGTTAATGAGATAGCTTGGTGGTATATAGCATACCATTTATTATTAAAGATAAGGAGTACAACAGAAGGTGTCCCAACTCAATCCGATAAGTAATTTTTGAGTCTACTGGAAGCAAAAAAAACAAAACAAATGGTGTCAAACGTACAGACAGGCTTTGAGTTTTATTATATGTATATGTTTCACAATAATTCCGGATTTTCTTGACAGTTGAAAGACATACTACTACATCTTTATTGGTTTCAAAAATATTTGTTATCACATTTAGAAGTGATGTAAATCCATCCAGGCCAAGGATTCTAAAACATTATATGATTACAGACCCCCAATGGATTATCCAACATTTCTCCATACCCCCTTTTCTATACTGTCGAAATCATCAACATCATCAACATCAGTCCTATTAGGTACCAGTATGACTTCAAAAGATTGGTTTTACTTTACATATTTGATAACTAGGAACAGAACAGCTGAAAGAAAATGGAAGATTATAGCGATTTTATCATATTTATTTATAAAAAAGCGTCAAATCAGAAAGACACAATTTGTATTGATAACGTTTTTAAAGTGACAACATTTATTTGTCAGGTGGATACATATTAATCTGGGTTTTTAGTCACTTTTCAGCTGTTTGAACAAGCCAAAGTTACCGTGAACTAAGTGTATTGTTAGTTGTTGTCTGGTTGCAGCGTATAATAGGGGCTTCCAAACTGTGTTTCTAGTTATATAAACTATCCAATGAAAGTTTCTGATCAGTAGACATCAGCGAAACAGGTTTTTTGAGTTCGAATGTAAGCAAATATTATTCGCGAATTTCGAATAATTATTTAGTCAAATCATGTTCTAGTTAAATATGCTATACGCGTATATATTTACACTCATATTGTTATGTATAGTAAGGTATACTAAGGTTTTATAAAGGCTGTTAAGGGGAAAAAAGTGTGGTTTATTTTCTAGTCGGTATGGTAAAAATTAACAAGCACTTACTTTACACCAGAAGAATTGTTATTAAAAATACTAACATATTTTAGGCACATTGTGGAATTTACAATTGCCTAAAACCTTATCAAATTTTTCTAGTATGGTTTGATTTGAATTATCGAATTAAATAATATCAAACTAAATTGATATCAATATTATCTAAAATGTGTAGGCCCTTATCGGCAAGTACATCTTGAATGAAGATATAGCTGAAAGATTGCATCGGAACTGTTAAATGAGAATTTTATTGATTTAAAACACAATTTTAAAACATATTTTTATTCATTCACTCTAACACCATTGTTTTGGTAAATAGTTGATAAATTATTCTCTATTATCCTTCCACGCAGATGCCTATGCATTTATTAAAAATTCTACAATGCTTATTCCTTCTCCACCTGTTTAATAATCAGATAGTCTGGGTTAAGATGCGGTGCACACTACAGCCAAAATAGTGACGTAATAATAGGATTAGTCAAAAAAATATTTTAGCATTTCCTAGTGTGGGGAGATTAAATAAATTACGTTATGTGAAAAACTGGCCAAATAATTAATTTTTTTACAATACATTTCTGTTCAATTCAGTAAAAAAACTTAAAAAAAATGTATTTATGTAATTTGTATGTGTTTGTTTAATATATTAAGGTTTAACACAGAAAAATCATTCAATATTTTTATTTAATTTTCAATTGTGTTTTGTTAGAAATAAAGTTTGATGAAATGTTGCTAAGTGTATTTTTACTCTTTTTTTTATATTTAGCACCAATTCACTTATATGGAATGATCCAATAAAACAATGGTAAAACCCAAAACCTTTATAAAAATATACACAACTTATGTTTTACCAGCGTAAAATAAAAATAAAATAAAAATACAATATTATTTTTTAAATTTTAATGTAAACAAAATTGAAGCTTTCTAAACTAATAATAGTAATAATAATAATAATAATAATAATAATAATAATAATAATAATAATAATAATAATATAATAATAATAATAATAATAATAAATATAGCTGTTTACAAGGCTTGTTATATTTATTTTTTAACTTTAGTCATAAAAAAAACTGGATTATGGATTAAAATTATATAGAAGATACTTTTTTTTTGCTTCTCTTGGCGAGTATTTATTTTGCGACCGCCAAATTGTCGCCCGTTTATGGCGGTCGAGCTGGAAGGCGCTTTAAATTGCCCAGTAAAACTCGGTCAAATGGGCACTTTCTCATCTACTGCCCAGAACCCTGTTTACAAGACAGCTTCCTTCCTTCACACAATATAATTTCACTTTTATTTCTATGAAATGTGTGCAATAGACATAAAATAAAAAAATATATATTTTCGACTATTTCTGATGAAGATGTAGCTTGTGCCACCTGTTGAAAGTTTAAAAAAAAAAGTTTGAATGCTTTAAATATTGTTCGATTCTGAAAGAAAGAAACTATTTTTTGACACTTATCAAAGCTACTAAAATTATTTTCATTTAGTTATACGTCAAGTCATTTACTTTTCAGCTGTCAATTTTATTACAAAACTTTCAATAGTTATAAAATAACACTAATAATTTAATAATTTAATATCAGTGTTGGTTGAAAAACAAAGTGAATTTTCTTAAATATTCTTCCTACCACAAACCTACTGTTGGTCGTATAATTCGACATATTGTATCATCTTGTATAATTTTGTAGTTTGTAAATATATACATTTTTTAAAATCAATATTTGACTCGCATTGGAGGTCACAGGGAGGGGTCTCATATCAAAGTCTGTATTTTTTAATTTGCTATAGCAAAATTATTTTTGTCTAAAATGAAAACTAAATTGATAATACATTTAGTTTAGTTTTCTACGTAAAAAAGAAAAAGGACTTCTGAAATTCTGCAATTCTCCTGACAATTATTCAAGAACTGTCGACATTACTGTGTGTGTAGAAATTAAAACCAAACGTATCTTCTGAAGCAATATTTTGTTTATTTTTTTAAAAAAGTTTTTTGTTAAAAAAATATATATTGAAGGTGTCATTCAAGTAACCAACTGGATTTATAGTTATGAGGAGGCTGGGGCTCAAATCCTGGCCGGGTATACTGATAATATATATATTTTTTTCCCTACATGTCCACAAAAATTCTTTCACTTTTTCTCTAAATTCTACATTATAATACTTATCTCATTAGTGTAATCTTTTTTAGAACCACGTTTTTCTACCCATTAAGGCTATACGCGTGTATTTGTTAGGGAGAGGAAGGTTGAATTTAGAAGATGTGTACCCACTTTTGCATGAAGTGAGAGTGGAAAATCATTTAGAAAAAACTCACATTAAAATTTTAGCTATTGAACTTTTAAACACATTCTAGATAAAAGCTCCCCTTAAAAAACTTGTGGTGTGCCTTGACAATTATTTTATTTCCTTGTTCAGTGTGCCTTGAGCTTAAAAAGGTTGAACATCACTGCCTTAGACCAATGCGGCCCTCGAAGCGGGTACCAGTGTTATTAAAAGCTTGAATAGCCTGAAAAGTCAGCAAAACGTGGTGCACATTAATATATATTTTATTTTAGCATCGCGTCTTAGTACTTATGAGTAAGTTAGGGTTAATGAAGGCTACATTCATGAAAAAAATGTGAATGCTAAAAACTGTTTGGAAATACTTCCTCAACTCCTTCAAGACATTTCAATACATGTACGAAATTAAAGATTCAAAAATCTTACTTTGGGATATAAAACTTCTCAATTATTTAGCTTCCTATTATTTAAGAGGAAATTTCAACGTTTTAAAAGTATTTTATTAATATTGGTTGAATTTGGGGCTTAACATATGGTGATGTTTACACTCCTTACTCGCTCGTCCCTATGGGTAAATGGTTAGTGGTGTCGTCTACAAGTCTAAGGCGTTTTGGTTCGATTCCTCTTTGTAATGAAGAACATATTTATTTACCAGCTTATTTGTATACTGAATCGTCCTATTATTCAATCAGTATGTATCCAGGGACTGGTCAATTTATTTGAAACTTAGCTTTACTCAAAAATCTAAAATTAAGTATCCACTTTTAAGTGGTAGTTGATGGGTCTAAGGCGTTAGATTCACACTCGATCTAGTCACATTTGACTGGGAGGCTGGGATTCTAGTCCTTGCCTTGTGTTTTCAATAAGAAAGATTTTTTATTTGTTGTTTTTACACCCTCTTCTCAATCTATATTCCTCATAGTTACTCCTTAGACTAGCTGGTTAGAAATCTTTGTGCGCTATGTCTCACAACCCTTCCGGACTATACGCATATTTACACTAATAGTATGAGTAAGGTAAAGTTTTAGAAGAAGTGTATCCACATTTGTGTGAAGGAAAGGGAAAAACAATTTTACCCGCTTCGATGTCTACGGGGTTATACGGGGTCTACGGATTCATCACTCTTACAATAGACTAGCCTGCAGGTGACGAGGAGATTGGGGTTCGAGTATTGGTTGGATGTTCTACGGGTGTGTTTTTCCTAAATATTTTCCCACTCTTACCCCACACGTATGTGGGTACATTTTATGTATGTTACAGCTTCCTCATCTTTATTTCATTAGTGTAAAGATGCTGATAAGATAATAAGACGCAGTTTAAAAACAAATTTAAATAAGAAAAATATTTTGACACTAAAATATTATATTATTAGAATAAAATATTTCATTTATAAATTTACAAATGCGTGACGTTAATAATTATATATATTATATAGTTATATTGTGGTTCAGGGGTGTATGTGTATATCGAGTCTATTTGTAGCTTGAAGATTTGGATCACCTGACCCAGCGATTGTAATCTCGGATTCTTATGTGAGAGTCCATCAATCCTTTCCATAATATCCCAGTTTGACTAAAATTTAATATTTTCATCCTAAGATGTAAATTTGACCTTTTAGTTTTAATGTATATCTCTGGTGTCTTTTTTTTTTTATAGATATAGAGATCCTCTGCCCTTGCAGATACACCTGCAGCTCGCCACGGTCACATACGTCCGATAGGCTGCAACAATAATAAAGAGAGCACCGACTCACTGTCCCATTTTACCCATGACCTGATACTGACATCTATCGGGTCATCTGGGTCACTTTACTAGCATACATAGGAGTTAGACATGTTAAAGTAAAATCACTTTAGGAAGGTGTAGTACTTTAAAATCCATTTTGTTGCATTTTGAGTAAGTTTGAGCTTACTTAGCGAACAACAAATTTTACTGGAGAATCTTGCAAAAATGGAAGGTGTTTCATTCATCACTAGTCAACCGGTAAAAGTGTTACTATTGATAAATAATCCAAATTTAGTTTTGAAGAAGAGCAAACAAGAAGTGAGAAAAATAGAGATTCAAAATGACAAAGTACCAAGCAAATGTTTACACAGTGTGACCTGATCATATAATATCACAATCTAATCTAACCCATAAACACCCACCTTGTGACAACCGTCAACTTCAACAGGAAGTAATTTCTAATGCAGCAAAGCTTGAAACTGTATAGGACATTTATTATCATCCTAGCAATATTCTGCGAACGATAATGGCCACTGAAAACACTATAAGCATAAATGCAGATGGTCTTCCGTAAATAAAACGGAATTTTTCCAATGCAAGAAGAAAGTTGCATCCAGCACTTCCGAAACTACAAGATAAAGTTCATATGGTTTTAAGATATCCTCATATGAAGTTTCAATTAAATCACAGCGAAGACTTTCTTCTAGTAAATGATGAACATTTCTATATACTAGCGTTTAGCTGCATGATACATTTGAACACCTTATATACATGTGTGATAAAATGTATGTGGATGACACTTTTGACTATTGCTCAAAGCTATGTTTACATTTGTTCACTTTATATGGACACCTTGAATGGTAACTATATACCGTTGGTATTTTGTGTACTACCTGACAAAATGACGGAAAGGTACGAAACGTGATTTGACTCTGTTATCAAGCAGTGCCGAAATTATTTAATAATTTCTTTTCTCCCCAGTAAAGTTGAAGACGATTTAGATTAAGCAATTCATAATACATCTAAAAATATTTGGCCAGATATCCAAACTATTGGATGTAGGTTTAACTATCTCAAGGCTGGTGGTGCAAGATTCCAAAGTATTGGCCTTCCCAGAAATTACAAAGAAAAAACTGAGGTAGGAAAATTGCCAGGATATTGCTTTGGACTTTATAGATTCAGAAGATTTCGGTGATGATGATTCATCCAACAAACGATAGACGGTAGTTGCTTTTTACGCCGATTGCTTAATTGATACCTATGTATCAGAGCTCTCAATTTTTCCTCCGAAGCTATGGGCAAGTAATTCCGTAAGTGCTGCACGCAATACGAACGCTTGTGAGTTATTTCAATCTCATTTAGTAACAGTTATAACTCTCAGCATCCTAATATTTTAATTTTTATTGATTTTATAATTAGCTTTCAACAAAAATTTACGTTAAATAACACAGTTCAACAAGTCCATGCCCAATGTTACAACTCAAAAAAGGATTGCGTACTCACAAAATAAAATTTGTAATTTTTCTGGTAGTAAAATTTCACCTGTTAGATTTCTTTAAGGTAACATATCATTACTATAGCTGAATTGTTGTAAATTAAAATTTATGCATAATACATTACATTTCACTTGAATTTGGATGATAGTAAACATGCTTGAAACAATTTCTTAGTAGATAATGTATTAAATTATATTTTAACTGAATTGTAAATTTAATAAATGGTACAGTGCGCAGCACAGACTTTCTCCGGATTTGATCTTAAAGTAGACATTTTCTAAAAACTAGTAAGATTTGTGAAACGAAATAATAAGTCTATACATTGTTGTGGGGACACTACACAAAATATCATAATTGAAATAATATACACTGTTACTTACTTACCCTACATTAGGAACTAGAAACATTTTTACATAAAATGTGAACAAAGAGAAACATCTATGTCCACCAAAGATCATAAGTATTAAATTCATTTTCTAAGACTTGAATTAAAGAGTATATACACAACTTTGCAATGATAAGTTATTTCATATCTCAAATAGTTGCAGAGAAATGATTAAAATTGGAAAATTTCCCCAATTTAAAGTACCCTCAAAGTCATTTTCACGAAAAAATGAGAATCGCCATCTTGTTTATAATGATAAACAGTATCTAGATATAAAAATTTAATCAAAATCGTTACAGATAATTTCGACCTTCAATAAACTATCCCTAAATTTTTAGTCTGGATACCTAATTCCAAACCCCCCCTCCCCCCGGGGACCTTATAAAAACCCCAAATACCAAATTTTAGCCCAATCGGTAAAATAGTTTCAGTTCTAGCCCGAGGTACAGGCAGGCAGGCCGATGGACAAACAGACAAACAAATGGCATTGCAAAAACCTCTTTTTGGTTTCAGGGGGTCATTAAACTTCAACATTTATAAAAATATCGAGTCCGATTTTGTTTTACTATCATAATACTTTCCCTCTGAGGTGTCAGGTGAAAATAAAAATATGTACAGTAAAATATATATTAATATTATAGTGTTTGGAAATAAATAAACACTATTTGATATATTTTAATTATTTATTTTATTTTACTAAGGGGTTTGTTTTCCCTTTTTTCGTCAAGCCAAGTTTACATAGTTTATTTCAATTGTAATTTGACATCGGAGATTAAAGTTTCATATTCGGCCGAGCTTACATCTGCCCCCGTTACTGTCAGTTGTTGGTGAGTACATGACGACAAGCCCCGAACGTCCCTCAAATGACACCGCCGTCGTGCGGTCATCCTATTATTATTATTACTATTATGGTTACACAACCTAAGCACATGTGGAAGGCATCCTAACTAACTAAACTATTAAGAATGAATGTTGGCACTGCTTTTGTCTCATTAGTTTACTGGAGGCGTGTGAAATGTTGCGTTGCGTGTGTGCGACCTCTTCGAGGTGACCCTCACGGGCGATTGAGAACCTGCGAGAAATAACCGTACAACTCCACTATTTTTAATAGTAGCACTACACCGCGGACACAGCACGGGCTCCTATTTGGCTGACCGGAATGAATAATGTCCTCTCATATCCTCGCATTGCTGCTCATCGGAGGTGACTGACTATCCACCATTATACTCTGATTTAAGCCAGATACTTATCAAGTGGTATACACCCCAAAGCCATATTCGACAGAACATCTGGTGCTACATAGTAGAGGAACAGTCACCCTGGGGTGGACTGGCAGAAACAAACATGACGGCCCTTAACATACGTTAATAAACACCCCTGAAACTATGTTTCAGTGTAAGATAATATGGTGAGGTGGCCAAGTACTTTTATTACTAGTAAATTTAATACTGGGACCATTTTTGATACATTATCGATGATTTCATCCATATTCAGTCAACTTAGAATATTGGTTTCTACTTTCTACAGATTTACTCTATGTCACTGGGAACTCAAAAGTTCATTGCCAAACTTACAAAAGTACGCCACCTATTGCTATCTTGAGCCAGTTCTATCCAGTCCACCTTAATACACCCTATCCCTATCTTGAGCTAGCTCTATCTAGTCCACCTCATTACACCCTATCCCTATCTTGAGATAGTTATATCCAGTCCACCTCATTACACCCTGTCCCTATATTGAGATATTTCTATCCAGTCCACCCCAATACACCCTATCCCTATCTTGAGCTAGTTATACCATTCCACCTCATTACACTCTATCCCTATCTTAAGCTAATTCTATCCAGTCCACCTCAATACACCCTATCCCTATCTTGAGCTAATCCTATCCAGTCCACCTCATTACACCCTATCCCTATCTTGAAATAGTTCTATCCAGTCTCCCTCACTACAGCCTATCCCTATTTTGAGATAGTTCTATCCAGTCCACCTCATTACACACTATACCTATCTTGAGATAGTTCTATCCAGTCCACCTCATTATACCTATCACTATCTTGAGCTAGTTCTCTCCAGTCCACCTCATCACAACCTGTCCCTATCTTGAGCTAGTTCTATCCAGTCCACCTCATTACTCTCTATTTCTTTCAGGCCCATTCTATTGTTATCTTCTTTGGTAAAAATACCTCTAAATTGTTAGACAATATCTGGGAATCTATATTTGATATATTTAAGTTTGTTAAAATGATCCTTATCCACTACTTTTGTAGATTACAAAGTTAGTAACTGTCAGTATTCACTAAACAAATTATTTTACGGTTGGTTTAAGAAATTGTTTATAAACAACACCAAGCAACAACAAACGGGGTGGTTTTTTATTTAATGCCATCGTATTTTCTTCACAAATGATTTATTAGGAGTACGCTCAAAACTCACTGGAACTTTTGATATAAAGTGTAATAAAAACAATAGTGGGTCATTGACTGGATAACTTTTATTTTAGTTTACAGAAGTTGTGGCAGCCCAAATTAAACCGACTCACCTGGGTAGCTATCTCCCTGCTTTCCAAGTTCACCTCCAACAGTCATCTAGTCCTTAGTTTTTTTTTAAAAGTTTCCTAATCACTTCTTTATTTAATACAAAATTCATTGTAACACTGGCAGAAAATTGATACAAATAAAACACTGAAAAACTTTTTGGATAGTTGGCACTGTTTGGTTTTCATAATTTCTTGATTATTGGGCTTCATATTTGTGATCATAGCACACCAAGAATCAATTTCCACTTTAGGTCACAACGCTGTATAGTTTTCATGAAAGTAATAGTTGAAAATTCAGTGGTTTCTTACGTGGCCGCAATAATAGATTAGGAGGAGGGTAGAAAGAAAGAAAGAGAGCGAATCCAAGTCTTGTGGGCTTGACAATAAACACGTGTATGCACACGAGTGTTTTTTGGTTGGTCATCTCATTTTTGTACAACTAGTAGGCAGTGTTGCCAAACCTGAAAAAAAATATTATCTTCATTAATTTGGCAAAGTAATTGAAATAAGAATTGTTTTCAATTCTTAACTGATGTTTAACATTATTTCCGAATTGGTCCACGCTCCCTCTCCCCCCCAGAAATGCTTCACCCACCCCTCCTCCCGCAGGTTGGGAACCAATGCTGTAGATGCTAAGGTTGTGATCCAGACCGGGTGTACTGGGTATGTTTTTCTTTCCCCCTTCCCACGTTAATGTAGGTACTCCACCCAGATTTTGAATAAATTTGGTAGAAATGTACTGTTGATTTTTATTGAGCAATTATGTAAAATTTATGACCAAAATACGATGGGAACTTAGCTATTTTAATAGAAAACATTATGATTCACATCCTACTCGGACAAATTTATCAAAGCTGTCTAACAACTTAACAGTGAGGTTTACTATTTGTTTTTCATTGGTATTACAATATTGTATTTTATGGCCGCCTCTGTGGTCTAGTGGTTAGAGCTCCTGCTTACAGATCCAGAGCTCCCGGGTTCGATTTCCTGTGAAACACTGGTTTTGGAAAGGGGTCAACTCAGCCTCGTAAGGACAAAATTAGTATCTACTTGAACGAAAAAGTATCGGCTCCGGTCTAGAAACCCGAGCTTAAAGACTGGAGGGTTCGTTGTGCTGTCCAGATGACACCCTTTATCTTCAGACGTTGTTATCTTTAACAAAACCCTTTATCCTTAGACGTTGTAATCTTCACCAACACCCTTTATCCTCAGACGTTATCTTCACCAACACCCTTTATCTTCAGACTTTGCTATCTTCACCAACACCCTTTATTCTCAGACGTTGTTATCTTCACCAACAGGTGGTGGCCCTTTGTCGGTATGGCTTGATATTGAGCTGACCAAATTGTTTTTTTTATATTATATTTTTTGTAAGCAAAATAATCTGCTTATAATTGAATTAATTATTAGTTTTTATCTGTTACACAGTTGGCAACACTGTAGAGTTATAATAAAAGCAACAACTGTTTATTGTTTGCCAACATTAACGGCAATTTATGTATACATCGTGCTTGTTTTACTATAGTGAAGTGATTGAACTGTGTTTATGAAGGTTTATTCTTTCACGACAGTATCGATTACTCGCAATAATTCATATACAATGAGCCAGGTAATCCATACCAATTTTACTGCCTCAAAAGTTTAGCGCTCCAGATCTAGAAGTATGACCTCAAAATGACTCCTCTAAAACAGATTACTCAAAATAATAGAACAAAGAAGTCAGTTTATTTAGCAATACAACAGATATAGGGAAACTTGCTTATACTAACAAGCTCAATACAAATAGACCTACCGGTACCGTACAATCTGACAGTCCTAATGATTTTGATATATTATATGTCACTAAGTTGAAATGCCTTGTTTTAGTTTTTATTCATTTTCCGAACGTTTGATTTTTGCGTATTTTGTGGATGCTTGAATAGGCATATATCAGTTTCTACTGTAGCTAGATCCATATCTCAGCTTCTACTGTACCTAGATCCATGTTTAATTTCTTTTGAAGAGGTAATATAACTAACTCTACTATTTCAATTTTTCGTTTTTTTTAATATTAAAAATTACTTTACTATAAAAAAAATTGAAGACAACAGTTAATTTAATTTAATTTAAGAAAATTAGATTTTTTAAAAATATCCTAAAAAAACTAAAAGGTATTTTTTAATTTACATTCTACAGATAATCGCCATATATATTAGCTAAAAAAAGTTTGTATCTAGCATAGAACTGTAGATATTATTGTTCCAGCTAACAACCATTAAAAAAAACAACCTATAATGGGGAGCGGGGTGGTTTGACTAGGGGCGTGAATAATTCAAAAATCCTTAGTTAAGTTTAGGATAAATAGAAACAAAAATTTATATAAATAATCCATGCATAAATGTGTATTTTCTGTTTTGGGTGGAATGTCCCCTTAACTACTCCTTCCTACATTAATTCGCTAAGAAGGGAGTGTAAGGGACGCGAGAAAGGGTGTTTTTACAGTTTTTAAAACAACACATTTTTTGGCGAAAAGTAGAAACACAAAGTTTAATTTTCTTCACATGGTGATATCAACAGTTCTTGATTATCTGTCATTAGCATAGTGACAAAAGATGACGATCTTTTTATAAGAAGAAAAGTTGTCATTAAATTCCAGGACACTCTTGACAGATATGTAACAACTGTTGATATTACCATGTGAAGAAAATTAAACTCTATGTTTCTACTCAGGACATATTTGATTTATTTTGGCAAAAAAGGGGGGGGGGTTTCCTCTAAAAATTGTAAAAAAACACTGGCCTTTTCTCATGTAATTTACACTCCCACCTTAACTTCCAATCTATTGAACAAACTGATTTAAATAAATATATGTTATTGTAACAGCATAATTATTTTAAGGTTGTTCTGGCAGGATGTTAACCTGAACTTGTACATTTCCTTGGAAGTCAAGAGTGTTGGGTTACCATCCTGTTGAGAATAGCAAATAGCTCATATAGCTTGCATCCTGTTGACGAGCGAGACGAGTGACCGATGGACCTTCCTGGCGGGTGAAATATCGAGATCAGCGAGTTGTGTGTGAGAACCAGACTAGACTGTTGAATGTTGGACGCCATGCTGTGTGCATGTGTGCCGTGTACGACTGAGTAGTGACAATATAAATGTGATCTAGTAGTTCACCCCACCGGAGGGTCGATTGCGGGTCTGCAGGAGGGTTGCGAGACCGTCATCGCGCCGGCTCCCTCGTCACGGGATATTTAATAGATTCCCATGTAGTAGTTTAGTCTCTTACTAGCTTAATAAATATAATTTCTTGGACTACTTGCGAGTCTCACTCCCCACGACCATCAATTACAACCCCTACCGCTCGGGGTCCATCCTCACTATGTAAGTCCCTACGGTGCCACGGTAGCGCGTAGAAGGGTTGGCTACCGGGCACCCAGACAAAACTAGTAACTTTACCCCATTCTGTCATAAGTGTTACAACGTGATGACAGAGTGGGAGGTTACAAAGTGATGTCAAAGTAAGGGATTTTACATTATATTCTTTAAATTGAAAACTACACCTAGACACGGGAATCGAATCCGGGACCTTTGAATTAGTACGCCAATGCTCTAACCACTTATCTATTCAGGAATGGTCACGTGCTCAAGGTCATTATCCACTAATATTTTAAGGCAGAGTCTGTGATGGACGTGCGGAAATTGTTGGCTACAAATGTGTGATCAATTAAGATCACGAGCTATCAAATAACGCAGCCACCTTCGGCTCGCTAGTTGGCTTTTTGCTGCCAATTGTACAATTATATTTGTACGAATGCGTTAGTTACGGTTATAGCCGCATTTAAATATAATATTCCTTAAATTGAAAAATAACACCTGGACACGGGAATCGAACCTGGAACCTTTGGCTTAGTATAAGTACTAAGTACTGAATATATAAGTGGTTTAAGCATTGGCGTACTAATCCAAAGGTTCCGGGTTTGATTCCTGTGTCTAGATGTCATTTTTCAATTTAAAGAATATGATATTTAGTTGCGGCTACAATCATATCATTAACAAATACAGTAGCTTCGGTATTTAATACAACATAGAATGTAATTTAATTATCATAGTCTCTACAATCTTTATTAGAAAAAATACTGGAGAGAGACGAATTAAACAGTTTCTCATAAATCGATGTATAAATAAATATATTAGTTATAAAACAAAGCGTTTTAAATTAAATTCACTTTTGGACAGATTCATTTCAATAATAATAAATCAGAAAGTTGTACTTTAATGAAATGTCTGGTTAGAATTTAATCGTATTTCTTTGTGCCAGTTCATCAGAGGCGACACTGTTTTAATTGCATTGCAGTGCATTTCTGTGGCATTTATTCAGTCGTGTCACATTTTCTTAGATCTTAAAGGTTGAGATGTTATCAGAATAAATTCTACGTGACTAATTACTATTTCATTTTTTTTACAACATTTAAAAAAATTTATGATTAAATAACTTGATTATTTTCTTTTTTGCTCAGACGCTATACTAATCTAAATTAAGCTTTCTTTGTTTCAAAGTTAATTTTCCTTGAAAATTGGTTTCGAAAAATTATTTAATTCACGGGAAAAATCTATCTGTGGTTTGAGGGTTGAGGTAAAGATTTTTTTTTATCACCGCATCTTACTATCTGTTCAATTTATACGCATATATGATGATTACTAAAATGAACTAGGAATGAGGAAGGAAACTTTTTGGTGGTAATCTACCGCATTTGCGTGGAAGGAGAGTGGGGAACCATTTAAGGAAAACCACCCTCAGTAAATCTGACCACGATTCGAACCCCGATTTCCCCGTCATCAGTAGGCCAGTCTAACATGGTAGTGACGCCTTAGGCCATTTGGCCAATGAAGTGGATAGGCTAGGTAGATAATAAGATTATCCTATTTTGATATATCATTTAAATTGGTGACATTTGGGTTGCTTTATGGGTTACAACATATTTATTTGGCCGTTTTATTGTGTGCACTGCAGCTTAGTACCAGTCCGGACTATACCCATTTTAACTACGCTAGTGGGCTTGGAATGAGCACTTGCATTTGCGTGGAGAGAGATAGAAAAACCGTTTGGAGAAAACCACTTACAGCTCACTCATCTGAGATTTGGAATTGGACCTCTTTGTCACTGGAAAAATAACTAAAATAAACAAACTTGACCTTTAGTTCTCTTGACTGCCGACGAGGTTCACTTCTCATTACTCGTTTAGGATACTTAAATATTTACACTAGTATTTTTAAGGATGAAGAGAACTGAAGCTAAAGAAAATGAACCTGCATTGGCATGGAATTAAGGGGATAAAACTCACTCTGTACGCTTGGCCAGGGACTCAAACACTTACCCTTCTGTCACCAGAAAACCATAACAGATGAGTTTGACTTTAAGTCTGGATTTTCACAGATACGGTTCGTGAATCACTACCCCTTTGGGATAATTTCATATTAACACTAATAAGGTACAGATAAAGAAGGTTAAAGTTAAAGAAAATGTACCTGAATTGGCATGGAGGAAGAATAGGAAATCATTCTAGGGAAAACCTCCTTAGGTACGGTACGGTACATCCGAATAAAATTCAAACCCGAACCTTCCCACCATCAGAAAACCAGACAAAATTAGACTATCGCCTTTGTCCACGTGTCCACTGGCGTGGGCGCGCCTTGGCTGTTTGTTCATGTCTTGCTTCATTGGATTTAAGAAACAAGCTTTTTAAAAATAATAACGTATGATCTTGTGATATATAATGATAGTCGGCATCAGGTCTCTCAAGGGACCCCTCCCCTCTCTCTACTCCCCGCCCGTCTTTCCATACACATAGTTATGCATGTTGACATTTGGAGGTTGTAGCAAGACGGGGTTCCTCCTCCTTGTCCCGTGTTGCGTCAGGATGTGGGATCTTTGTACGCCCCTCACGCGGCGGGCCTAGGTCGGTAGAGGGCGTCACTGCTATTTGTTGGTGTCGGTCGTTAGCACGGCTGCTGGATGTTGTTATTTACGCGGGGAAGGTGTCTGTCGACTCCTACGTGACGCTCGTTTCAACACGAGATGTTTTATCGGGTGATATTGCATGCGATTCAAACTGTGAACAGCTCGTCGGCTATTGCACTAACACTCTAAATCAACATAACACTCAAAATCAACATAACACTCAAGTGAATAACTTCAGTAATAACTACATATCTAACTCTATCGATCGACTTAGCATTTAGTTGAAATCATGTAGTCCAATTTTTATCGGAATATACTAAATTAATTTTTACAGCTAATATTGATATAATTATATTATTTCATTGGTGTAGCTTTGTAGTTATCTCTTATTTATAATTGTATATTATAAAATGTTTTATGTAGATCTGTCTGGAAATAAAAACCCACTTCTAGAAGAGCTGGAAAATTGAAATTCGGAATGAAGGTAGAATGATTACCCCAGATAGCTAGAACAACATCACATTTCAAAATAGGGTGGGGGAGGCTATCATTTAAAAAGAAAATCTTTTTAGATGAGGTAGAAAATTATAATTTGGTAGAAAGGTAAAGAGACCACTCCAAATATTATCATACAAATCTGAAAATCTTAAATTTTTACATGAGACTCCAGGGTACATGTGAGCAGCTGGGTGGAGAGGAGCCGGGGCGGATATAAACATAAAAATAGCTAATAAGTGTCGTAGAAAATATAAATTTGAAAGGCAGGTAGAAGGACAGCACCAGATTAATAAATAAGTCTTAAAATTTTTAATTTGACCTTTATAGGAGAGGGGGGAGGGAAGCGAGGGAGAAACGGGTGGTTGAAAGGTTTCAAAATTTACCTATGTATCTTTTGAACCAGCAGACATAGAGCCTTGAAATTTAAATTTGAGGTTCTAGAAATGGGTGAGATCTTTAGAGGGATTTTCAAAAATTTTTTTACCTAAGAAGTTGAAGAGGGAAAGAAAGGAATGGGACTCTTTGTCTCATTCATTTCCCTAATCCCTGGCCCTAGAAACTTAAAATTTTGCTTGGCAGGATGGTAGCGGTATTTCCCTAATCCCTGGCCCTAGAAACTTTAAATTTTGCTTGGCAGGATGGTAGCGGTATTTCCCTAATCCCTGGCCCTAGAAACTTTAAATTTTGCTTGGCA
>CABFWB010001399.1:54340-79208 GCA_902151455.1 Timema bartmani
CCCCCCCCCCCCCCCCCCCCCTCCCATCTCTCTCCGCAAGCCACGCAAGGCCTGTAGCCACGAGACCGCAGTCCGGAACGAGCTAGTGCGCGCTCTCTTCTCTCGCTAATGGGCGTCGCTCTTCGCTTGTTACCAAATATTGAAAACAAAACTGCTTTAATGAAGTCATAAATTAGGTGGCTCGGTGCTTTATGACTTTCACGGTGTCAGAGCACGGCGTAGGAGGGAGGGGTAGAGGAGATACTCCTATGTACTCGTACGACTTCCGCGCTAATGTTGGCAACAGCTAATGAAAATCAACCACCCCCACGACGACAAGCTTTTGCACTCCTCTGTGTTCTTATCTTGTTTTTGTGCATTGCATGGTGTAAGGTTTCATCCTATAGCTGAGGGTAAAATATGGGATGTAAAAAAAACTTAATGCGTTTTCCATTTTTTTTGTTAAACATGTTTCCAGATTATGCCTTGCAACACTAAACATTCTATATGGTCCACTCAATCTTAGTGACATGTTTGAACACGTTCCATCTGACAATTTTTCTTAGCACCGCGTCTTACTACCTGCTCAGGTTATACGTCTATAAACTAATTACACTAATGGGTTAGGGATCAGGAAGGCTTCATTTAGAGTAAATGCACCCGAATCTATGTGGATGTAGAGTGGAAAACCATTTAGGAAAACGATCCTCATTGCACCCGAATGGGATTGAACCCTGATCTCCCTGTCTTCGGCAGTCTAGTCCAACAAGAGATTAGCACGTTAGACCACGAGGCCAGTGAGGTGGTTCATGTGATAAATCATTTATGGCGCTAGAATTCTTCCTTAACATTGAAACATATATTTTCATTGAGTCTTACTATCTGTACATAAAAATAAATAAATAAAATAAAAATATCCGTACAGACTATCCGCACATTTATACTAATGGGCTAATAATGAGGAAGATATAATTTAGAGGAAATATACCCATGTTTGCGTGGAGACAAAGTGGGAAACCATTTATATAAAACCACTTCAGTACACCAGACCAGGATATCCTCATTGGTAGACTAGTCGCTCGTCTATTGCAAGAGTAACACCTGACCAGTGTTTCCCAAACGGTGATACGCCTACCCTCAGGCGCACATGAAATATTTCAGAGTGTACGTGACGTACTACTGAGTCTGATAAATCGTACCATATTTTATATTCAGGTCTGGCGAATAAATTAATGGTTTCCTTTTTTTATACAAAGAGCCAAGATGGGTACGTTAGTTAGTAAGACCATGGCCCCGAATGGGGTTCGTGACTGGAGAAATTTTGAGACACAAATTTAACAATAACAAAGTATAATGAAGTAGGCTACATAAAGACTTAATAAAAAACGCTCATTAATCATTATAATACAATTTTTTCTTGCTGTATTTGCAGCAAATATGTTGATTACAGTTTATGATATATTTCTTGTGGGGGTTTGTGGGCGATGGCTCCCCTTAAATGCGGCACTCCTGTATTGTACATATCTCACACGAGAACATTCCGTTACCTGCATCGTTGGGCAAAGTGAGCTAAGGCTTAAACTTCCTCTAATCTGGTTTGCTGGTAACAGGGAAGTCGGGATACTAATCCCGGTCTGGTGTATTGAAGATTTCCCACCTTAAATAGATTTCCCCTCTTCCTCCATGCAAATGTTGATTTTAATCTATAATTCCTCATCCATGTGCAATTAGTGTAAATAGGTAGATTGACCGGCTGGGTGGTAAGACAACATCACGTAGGCGAATTGCTTTGGCACTATTAAAAGGTTGGATAGCATATATATATCCTTCTCAATCACGTAATCAGTGAGTGATTTATTTGAATAAATTGGATTTTCAAAATGTCTTATGGACAAATTTACGAGCATTGTGTTTATAAATGTTTTTTACATTCTACTTTGAACACAAGGGTTATTTCTAGATTAATCTAAGGGAGGAGTAAGGTAACATAGAAGAAATGCTCTCGAAATAGCGCGAATAGATCTTGGGTGTATGTCACCTGGAAAACAATCTTGGGTTCCTGCGGCCATGATTAGAACAATGGCCTCTGAGGCCGCGTATACACCTAGAGGTGCAGTTACACTAGAGAGAACAAGGGAGAACAAGGGAGAACAAACAGCCCAGGATTGGACGCCGTTCGTTACTGATCCGTGAGTTCCCAGGACATGTGCCGATGTGAGTTTGAACAAGTATTATGACTGTGGGGTTAAAAGAGTTTAGACCACGACAAAAACGAGCAGGGAAAATGACGAATATCCTCTGATGATTTAAATGTACACTTTCACTAGTGGGCTTGCAAACAAAGACGTCAGTCTCCTCTTGTTTGATTTGCCAGTGACGGTAAGTTGGAGTTAAAAACCCTTGCATATTTAAAACTCTATTCTTTTCAATGGTCTCCTACTTTCTATCCACACATATGCAGACACACTTCTTCTAAATTATACCTTATTCACCCCTATTCCTTATACGTGAGCATCCCAAATAGCTAGTAGGACACGTTAAATAATAATTTAAAAAAAAATCATGTGATAATGGGTGACGTCACTTATTGAATGGTCCTCTATTAAGATAGGTCACTTAGTGAATGGTCCTTAAAGGCACCTTGACACGGTGTTAGTGGACCAATGTAAGTTTACTAGTATTAGTTTACTAACATGCTAGTTGTGCATTTCTCACTTGTATTAGTATCGCTTCTAAAAACATGGCTGAAAATGAAGTGGTGCTAACTGGTCCCTCTATTGGATCCATTTTTTGTATCACTGCATCTAATTTCTCGTTCGGGCTATTTACACGCATATACTAATTTTGTTTATGTATTAGGAGATAAGAAGGGTTAATTTAGAATAAGATGAGTGGCCAATAAATTACAATTTTTCAGTAAACGCAATTTATTATGATTAGTTGACCTATTTAAAAAAATGTTTTTATAGACAACATAAAAAAGTTAGTGATTAGTATGTCTCCTATTTCTTAATTTCTTAATACATTAAAATCTATTTCAGTTGGTCCCAAATAATTGTTATATTATTTTGCTTGATTTGTTGACTCACTTAGCATACTTGGTAAATAAATTTAAACTCACTAAGGTGAATAAATTCCAATACAACCAAATTAGGTTGGACATTTTTTTTAAATAGGCCTAACCAAGGTTTTTAAACACTTTTTTAAATGTTGCTATACTAATAACGAAATATTTTGTCAAATGCTAGTTAGGCCTAAAATATTCTTTAAAAATAATAATACATTAATTTGTAGATTGGTTTGAATATAAACTATCTGGTTTGCTATGAGACAATAATATTATGTTGCGTATCTACTCAAGTTGCCAAAGCATTACTATAACGTGTTTGAAGTGTATGGGCTGAACATTATTAATTAAAACTTATAAAGATGGGTTAAAGTGTCAAATACGGAGATTGGAAAGCGTGCCGATGATTTCGCATGAAAACCGCCGGCCATTCATGCATTACTTGCCGATAACACGAATATTGTATTGCCGGAACTAATCACGGTACTATGATGTTGTATTTTGTGATTTTATATCAAAAAAATTACACATGCCACGTTGATTGGTAGGAAATAATGATTTGATAAAATTATTTATAACATTTGTTTACCGATATTAAATAATATCTCTCATAAGGCACATTTGCAATATTTACGTAGGCCTAACATTTTATTTTGGACACTTCTTGAGAATATGTGCACCTGATATAACTTTAAAATATCCTCTAGTCAATATCCCTCGAATTCTTATATTTATAAATCCCGTGTTTAAAATTGCACAAACACTCATTCTTTTCATAGCATTCCACAAATAAGTGTCCCCCACAGCAATTTTTTAGTTGCCGCCATTTTGAATTGTCTACATGCTTTAGTAAAGTTGGAAGGTGACCAACTTTTTCACTTGCAAGTGGACTTGTTTGTTAGTAGCTTGCTTGTCTGTTTACACGGAAAAAAAATTACACATGCCACGTTGATTGGTAGGAAATAATGATTTGATAAAATTATTTATAACATTTGTTTACCGATATTAAATAATATCTCTCATAAGGCACATTTGCAATATTTACGTAGGCCTAACATTTTATTTTGGACACTTCTTGAGAATATGTGCACCTGATATAACTTTAAAATATCCTCTAGTCAATATCCCTCGAATTCTTATATTTATAAATCCCGTGTTTAAAATTGCACAAACACTCATTCTTTTCATAGCATTCCACAAATAAGTGTCCCCCACAGCAATTTTTTAGTTGCCGCCATTTTGAATTGTCTACATGCTTTAGTAAAGTTGGAAGGTGACCAACTTTTTCACTTGCAAGTGGACTTGTTTGTTAGTAGCTTGCTTGTCTGTTTACACGGTGCAAGCTGTGCGCGCGCAGCCAAATTAATGTACTTGCATTAGTCAACTAATACCGTGTCAACGGGCCTTTATTAAGATAGGTCTATATTCTCCACCTGCAGAGCTTGAATGGAACATAATTTAGTGCCGGATTATATAAATACTTCCCTGTTCATCGACATAGAATTATTTCAAGGCTCAATCACATCCCCGTCAAAATTGAATACATATATTTTTTCAACTGTATAAACGTTCTAAAAGTATGAAAGGGATACTATAAGTTTAAAAAACAATTTAATGATTTTATTACTATGATGTCGATCTCAGTGATCTTGGCGTAAAGTGCTCGTTTCAAGACCCAATGCTTGTGGGTTCAAACCCATCTGGGGTCACCGGATTTTTCTTGAGCGATAAAAATCCTTGGTACAACTTCCTTCGGAAGGGAAGTAAAGCCGTTGGTCCCATGTCAATTGTGGCCTGTGACAAAACCCTGGAAGGTATATAAAAATACCCTTTCCGGAAAAATTGATAGGCTCTTTCACTCTCACTCGTAGAAATTATCGTGTGCTGATATTATCAGTCAGCTCATAAATTTTACATAAACACCTCAAATAAATTAAAATTAAATATTATTATAATTTATAAATGATAAAATATTTAGTTGTATGTCCAAGGGTGTACACGTGCCGTACATGATTCCTAAGTTAAACATTACTCTCGGAAATTATTCTACCCCAGTTTATTTTATGACTATCGTCCCAAATCCTTTTATATTTTTCATTTCACAAGTGTTACCTAATTTTAATGAAATTTACAAGAGAACATATTGACAAACACTCTATTATTTAATTTAATTAATACAACCCTCTTCTCTGTTATAAGGGTAAAAGGGAGGGGGTGGTGGGAGCGTTAGAAATATGCAGTCCATGGGACTCTAGGAAGGTAATTTTTCATTCACGTTTTCGTCCCCCTTTTCACTTCTTTCGAAGCGTTTTTTTTCACCCCTTTGCCTTTAGCCCTTATTCTTCTTTCCTCAACTACCCCTTCCCCCATTTCTTCTTCCGCCTTTCGTGCGTTTCACGTATTTTTTGACTCAGTTTTCTAGGCTGCACAATCACAACGTGTGATTTATCTTGCCGACGAAATTGCCAACAGGTAGCTGAGAACTTTGAGTCTGTGAAAATATGAAGAAAAGAAGAACAAGGGTGAAGAAAAATAGCTGGGGCTATTTGTCTCGTTTAAATTTGAAGAATGGGGCTTGTCTATGGACAAACATGGCGGGAGGTATGAGTCAAATTGAAAAGGGTCATAAAGTTTTTATGTCTTTTAAATAAAACATGTTTTTATTGAATTTTTTATTTTTTTATTTAAGTCGTGTTGTGTACCTCGATTTAGGTATTACTATCTATCCAATATGTCTTCATATTTAAAGTAAAAGGTTAGGGATGATTATGGTAGTCTTGAGAAAAAATGTGCTCTCATTAGCATGGATGGATGTTTGGAAATCGTCTAGGATGAAACCCTCAGTGCATACGATCGACATTTGAATCCTGACCTATCCATCACCTGTAGGCAGACTAGACTAGACAGAAGCCTTTTACCGTGTGCCTACTCGTGATGGTTTTTGTGTATTCACCGTAAATATTCTTAGCAAGATTATATCAGCACACGAATAACTAACTAGCTATATCAAGGACAGAGCTACACCACACACACTCAGTTCTAGTGCCTAGATAAATTACTAATGAATGAGATAATAGGACTTATCCGCTTAGGTGCTCATATTGTCTAAAGTTGAAGCCGTCATTCCAGTGAGGGGGGGCCAATGGGGATTACACAACTGCAAAGTGTATTGAGGGTGGTTTTTCACAGAGGGTTTCATATTCTCCCCACATTCAAATATGAGTACATATTCTCTAAATTATCCGGGAAATCCGCAAACTCACACTACCCAGTAAGAACTAGCTTACTAATTCTTACTGAGTAGTGTGAGTTTGCGGATTTCCTGGATGGTAGTTATATGCCAGTGTGCAAATGCATATGTCATAGACGAGTTGGAAAATCCAGATTATTGCAAAGGCCACCATCATTTTACAATGAGCCAGATTAATTAGAAAATAATGTTATATTTACTTTTCAAACTGATATTTTTAGGCTTTTTGTAATGAACCCGTACAGATATAGGCTATCAAGAAAATAAATTTAGGTTTGCTCAATCAGCGTAGTCGATTATTGCAATACAATACGCCCAAGATAGTGAAGGCTTATTAAAAAGTTTACACAAAATAAGATCTTTCTCTTTCAACATGTACTTAAATTAACTTACTAAGTACGATTTAAGGGTTTGATTGAAAATAATATTACGTTCATGATCATGAAACTTTGACCTATATATATATGTCAAAGTTTCATGATATATATGTATGTGGTCAAGGTCTAAGTTTCATGATCAATCATCTTTGAGAAATTAGTTCGAATCCCGGTAAGGTTCACCCCCACAGATAACACCTAATTTAGGTAGGTAATACGGCTCAAATAAGACGTTACATCGTAGATTATTATTTTATATTCTACTTTAGAAAAGAATGGAACTGAGATCAGTGAACCGTTTTACCACCTTACACAATTTTTTATAAGACAACTATTTCACAGATTCTAATTTCACTGTTGTCAATATTGAAAAATGCAAAAAATAATATAAAAATCAATCTTTTTGCGGTTATCATTGATAACATAATATTACTGTATCAAAAGTAACAGCTGAAGATCACGTGACTTGTTTTATGAATACGCGAAATTAGATCTAGTGCATTTTTTAGTTTCGGAATATATTTAATAATCGTAAGTAAAAAAAAAGATACATTTGTAATATCGTTCTCCCACTTTTGTACTAGTGATATTTTAAAAGGTATTAAAATAATTGCGTACAACCCGAATGGGTAGTAAGACGCGGGGCAAATAATACTAATAATAATAATAATAATAATACAATAATTAATTTAGCAAACGCTTAGAGTTTCATAATCATCCTCAATATTGCATTCTAACTATACATAAGATATTAAGATATTTAAAATTTACGTTTATAATTTAGAGAACATTCTTTGGCAAAGAAAATTCCCTAAAATCACTAACGAAATTAAAATGCTATAACATGTCTCGTAGGGAATTTTAATATGAAACCCTTTATAAAGAACAACAATTTCTCAAATTGGTATTAAAAATACTTTCATTTATATACTTCTTGAGATTGTCACACAGTTAATATATTTTCATCGTGTTTATAAATTGTCTGGTCTATACGTAAATGTAATTACATTAAGTTCCCTTTCAGACGAGCCCCTTTTAAGACACAGTGTGTTTCCACGCTATGGCAACACACAAAATCCATTGTATTAAATATAAACACCCGCTTCGATGGTCGTGTGATCTAAGTAACGTGATACTTTCGTGATGGACAATATGATTATGTTTACAAAGCGTGACATTTTATTTACGAGTTTCCTTTAAAATTTCCGCGATTTCCACCCATGCATTTTCCTCCAAAACACTCTCATAATAATGGTTGTTACCAATGTCATAAATCACAGGGTATAGTTGAACCAAATTGATTCATTTTTAATCCAAAGACATGTTTAACTAAACAATACCCACCTCGGTGGCGTGGTTAGCTAACGCGCTTGTTTCATGTTGAGCTAGACTGCCGATGACGGGGCGTTCGATGTTCGATTCTTTGTCGGGTGTTCTGACAGTGGTTTTTCCAAAATGGTTTTCCAATCTCCCTCCATGCAAATGCGGGTGCACGTCCTCTAAATATAGCCTTCCTAATCCCTAAACCATTTAGCATAGCTAATACATAAACTTATAACCCAAACGGTAAATAAGCTTGTAGCAAATAGGGTAGTTAGACGCGGTGCCAAAAAATAATAAAGTAAACGTAACCTTTCACATTGGGTGAGGGGGGAAGTGAAAGGCACATATTCTGTGCCCCATCGTTCACAGTCGCGCGCAGCAGAATCTGTGTTTGGGCCACAGGAAACACTTGTAGTTGTAGGAGAACTTTCACACGAGACACAGTTTGTGGCGAATCATTGTTAATAATAATAATAATAATATTTAGCACCGCGTCTTACTACCCGTTCGGGTTATACGTTTAAGTACTAATTACTCTAATGGATTAGGAATTGGGAGGGTTGAATTTAGAGGAAGTGAACCCGCATTTGCGTGGGGGGAGAGTTGAAAACCATTTAGGAAAAACCACACCCAGTTCACCCGACCGAGATTCGAACCTCGATCTCTCCATCCTCGGCGGTCGAGCTCAACACGACTAGCGCGTTAGCCAACTACGCCACCGAGGCGGGTGCGAATCACTGTTGTTAAATAGTTGAAATCTTTGATACGGATACGTTTATTTGTGCAGCTCGAGCACGTCCTACATTATGAGATTATACTCAAATAGACTATTCTTACAAGATGATAAAGAGAGATAAATGGGGAAGGCTACTAAACAATTTATCAAAACACTTCTCTGATATCTTTATTATTATTATTATTATTATTATTATTATTATTATCACCGCTTCTTACTACCCGTTCGTGTTATACGCACTTACGCTAATGTGTAATGGTAGGGTGATTGTGAGATGAAATGGAGGACCTACAGTTTAACGTGAGATCCGAACCACGGTGGAGACCTGGCATTCCTCACATTCACATGTTGTGATTAATACACGTCTTGCCGGAGGTGAAGGAAGGGTTTGGCAATCAGATAAATATGTGCCGGGACCGAGGTTTGAACCCCGGACCCTCAGCACAGAAGTCTGACACCTTACCCCAAGACGACCAGGTCAACTTTCTGACACCTTGAAATAATTTAAAAACTTTTATTGATCTTACTTAAAGTCTTCATTTAATGCATAGAATACAACATATGCTTGCCTTGAAATGGAGACACCCATTTCATTTCACGCCTTTTCTTCTTTTTCCTTAGCAAAAACAATATCACCGAGGCTTCTTTGACATCCATTGTGGCGGTGAATTAACCGAGTGGTTTGCGTGTGGTGTTCGTGTTAAAAGGCTGACTTTTTTTGGCACCACATTGTGGTCAGTGTGAAGGGGCACTAATAGTTTAGGGATGAGGAAGGGAGATTTTAAATGAATGTACCTGCATTTGCGTGGATGGAGAGTATGAACGCATTTTTGTTTAAAGCAAACTCAATAAACCCAGATGTTTTTTTTTTAAATCTTCAATTTCACCTTCGCTGTCAAACAATGCAAAATGAGATGGACGCTTGATTCAGCGTGTGTTTCGGTGAGAGATATAATAATGGATATAGGTTTACACAATACGTAAAGGATGGAGAATTTTAAGGGCATGTGAAAGAATACACTTAGAGGGAGGATGATATATATAAGATCTGTATCTAGAGGGAGGATGATATATAAAACCTGCATCTGGAGGGAGGGTGATGTATAAAAATACTACATCTGGAAGGAGGATGATATATAGAAATACTACATCTGGAAGGATGATGATATATAGAAATACTACATCTGGAGGGAGAATGGTGTATATAAAAACTCCATCTGGAGGGAAGATGATATATAAAAAACTACATCTGGAGGGAGGATGATATATAATAACCCATCTGGATGGATGATGATATATAGAAATACTACATCTGGAGGGAGGATGATATATAGAAAATCTCATCTGGAGGGAGGATGATATATAGAGATACTACATCTGGAGGGAGGATTATATATAAAAACCCATCTGGATGGATGATGATATATAGAAATACTACATCTGGAGGTAGGATAATATAGGAAAATCCAGCTTACGCAAGTGAAACAATTTATCCTCAGGTAAGCTATAAGTGCACGTCGTCATGAGCCAAACGTGCCAAGTACTTGGGTTCGGTCGGTCAACTGAGGAATTCATGGATGTTCTCACTGATTTCACCAGTTGACCCAGTGACCTTGGCGCTCGTGCCCTAACCAACATTTGGCAAACCTGTTGTTCCTGACGTTGCCAGTACGTCGGACGTGGCTATGGAATATTCACAACTCTTTTGTCCGCTTTCTGAAACGAAACGTTTGCGATGTATTTTTCTTTACTTTTACCCACCCACTATTTCAATGTATTGTTTTATTAGAGAATTTAAACACCGCTTTCTAAAACACAAAGATTATATCAAATCACGACTGACAAACTAGCTTAACCAGATATTAAGATTTGCCCAACATACTCAGCCCCATCACCAGGCTATGTTTATTTTCACCAAGACAACAAAAATTGATGGTACATATTTTTATTTTTTTGTGCACCACGTATTACTACCCATACGAGATGTACACTTATGGGGGATAGATAAGGTACAATCCAGAGGAAATGTTCCCGAATTCACGTGGAGGGAAAGTGGGAAACAATTTAAGAAAAAAAAACACCCTCATTTCAACCGACTGGAATTCGAACCCTGTTTGTTCTTCCCATCACCGATAAGCCACTCTGTCTCAGTCAGAGGAGACGCCTTAGATCACATGGCCACCGATAAGGGACATGAAAATGTTGATTGTGTTTACAGATTTTTCTGAATTGGTTTTATTTTGATGAGTTTGATTGGGAAACATTGCGTTCCTGTTGTTTGACACACTACACTTTGACTAAACACTGTGCTTAAAATATACATTTAATTTATATTACACTGATCCAAGTTGGGTTTAAGAAGACCTACTAATATATATATAAAATTTATCATATTATTAATTGTGGGTCATACACCCTTAAGGGTACGAAGAGTTTACAATATTGGAATATCATAAGGTCTATATAACGCTAAGACCTTGCAGGATAAGGAGTTACGGACTAAATAAACGAGCATTTACCGTCCCTCCAAATTAAATTACAAGTACTAGCAATTTATAAAAATTACATTTTAATAACTTTTAGTAAGGAGGTAAATAAATTTGGTTTTTTAAAGAATGACTTAAAAAGATAGTACTGTCTAATGGGTTTTAGTAAAATTGTTTACTTCACATCAGGTAGTAAAGTGTAAAATATAATGTTAAGATTGATAAACGATGATGTGATTATGCCTATATATTATATTATAGCCCATAGTGTCCAAAAAAGTTGTTAACAAAATTGAGTATGATACACTAGAACAGTGGTTCCCAACTTCTATTTTTTGCTTGTGTAACCATAAATTGTGCTCTTAGTTTTTGGAGAAATATTTAGTTACATGTCAAAGTAGAAGTTATTTCTGATTAATTTGTTGCAACTGAAAATAAATGGGCTAATAATGGGATTAAAAATCAATGTGATAAGCTGAATAAAGAGGGAATATATTTTTACATTCATAAAGTAAAAGTTAGGCCTACAGTAAAAACTAACAAATTTGATTTATTTATTAATTTATTAATAATTACAAAAACTATTTTGTTTTCAATTGAAATCATTTTTTCGAGATCAAATATAGAAGAAAACATGCACCACCTCTCACCATTTCCTTGAGTTAATTTCATAACTTTTGACTGATCTTTTGTCTTACACTGCTGGCATATGTAGCTCTTTCTGCCTTTATTCAAATATATAACGTCCTGGCACGTACCCCTGGCGGTACGCGTACCCCACATTGGGAACCACTGTACTAGAGGATCTAAATTTAGAACACGTTATTACAAAACTAATGCTAAAACAAAAGTTAGATGCATAAACAATATAAATGATGAATTAAATAGAAAAGCTATTATATTTGTTAGTTACGGTCATAACCACATCTAATTGTCATATCATTTAAATTGAAAAATGACACCTGGACACGGGAATTGTACTATGCCAAAGGTCCTGGGTTTGGTTCCCGTGTCCAGACATAATTTTTTAATTTAAAGAATATAACATAGATGATACCCGCTTCAGTGGCGGAATGGTATAAGGCGTCGCTCCCGTATTATACTAGCCTGCTGATGACAGGGAGATTGGGGTTCAAATCCCGATCGGGTATACTGAGGGTGATTTTTATACAAACTGGCTAACCACTCTACCTCCACGCAAATGTGGGTATATTACCTCTAAAATAATTCTTTCCTAATCCGTACGCCACTGGAGTAATTCAAGTATATGCGTATAGATTGAACAGGTAGTAAGACGCGGTGATAATATATAAATGGTACGGTGCACCACACAGACCTTCTCTCTCCATCTTAAAATAGACATTTACTAAAATCTCGTAAGGTTTGTGAAACAAAATAATATACTGGGTTGCAGAAACACATCACCAAAGAGCATAAATGAAACAATATACACTGTTACAGAAACATTAAGAAAAAAGGAAAATCTCTGTCCACAAAAGAGCATAACAATAAATTTAATTTTCAAATACTCGAATGAAATATATATATTTATGCTTATAGCTCAGAAGTTTTTGGTTTTATAAATATATATTTACAATCATAGATTTTTATAAGATAATACTACACTTTCATTAAGATAGTTATTTTGTATCTCATATAGTTTGAAAGATATGGCCAAAATTGGAAATTTCTGCTTATGTAAAGTACCCTCATCTTCATTTTAATGGAAAATGAGATTAGCCATGTCGTTCTTAATGTTAAACCATGCCTAGATACAAAAGTAAATCAAAATCGCTAGAGCGTATTTTAAGAAAATCGATTGTTTATCTTTTTGCCTTTCAGTAAACTACCATTAATTTTAGGGTTAGATATCTAATTCCAAACGCTCCTTGGGGGAAGCCCTTCGAAAATTTTAGATGCCGATTTTCAGCCCGATCGTTAAAATGATGTGGGCTCTAGACTGAGATACATAAGGCATCGGGAAAACTACTTTTTCGGTTTTTGGGGGTCATGAAAAGTTGACCTTTATCAAAATCTCAATTTCGATTATTATTTTTTTGACGATCACAACACAATACTTCTTTTTGAATGGGGTCAAGAGAAAGTAGATGTATAGTTTTTGTAATTTTGTGACCCACGGATAAATACTTAAAACAATTATTACAAATTATAATGAGACAGAAAGATTCTAAAATTACAACCTCGAGTGAATATAAATTAGCCATTGGAGGAAATTAATTTATACTTATGTTAATGTAAGGTGATTCAACAAGAATTTTGAATACATAATTAAGATTTAATTTATTTGAATTGAATGGCATATTTATTTGGATACAATTTGATTATTTTTCATATGGATTTTTTAATCCCGTTTTCCTTGCTTGTCATTTGGTTGCTTAGCTACTTTAGTCTAGACAACGAAGATGACTAGTTTTATTATCATATTGCATCATCCTATTCACATTTGTTAGCAACTTGTTTGAATATTATAATTATATCTGTCATCACATCATCATTATATCATTCTTAACATACACTTAAATACCTGATGTGAAGTAAATATTTTTACTAAGAAACAGGATGTAATAATATCCTTATAGCTTATTCTTATTATGTATAGAAATACAACATAATCTATTTTTAGCTTTTTATCCGATACCAGTTTTAAAGCCTAACCATACCAATTGGGATGGATTTAAAAAAAAATCAACTGCTCAACTTGTTCTTTAGAACTTACGTTGATAAGTCGTTAACTGATAAAATACCTCAAAAATGTCAAGACAATCGCTAAATATTAACTAGCCTATAAACATAAAGCTGGTAATATAACAAAACGTAGATTGTTCAATTTTTTTTGTTGCTTTTCTAAACAATACTAACTTAAGCTAAAACCGAGTATCTCCACTACACATTCTTTACTAAACACAGTTTTGTTAATTTCTAGCTAACCTTTAAAAGTCTTTTATGTGAAAAACATAAATATTTATATAATTCAACATAACGCTTTAGTTATCTTTATTATTATGATTTAATGACACGTTGCCACAAAATGGGGCGTTAAAATGCCAGTGCTTTCTTTAATCGACTAATCTAACCTAATGGAACCAGATTAGTTAAGTGAATAGTGAATAATTGTATCAGTGGTCTCCTAGAGAGAGGGTGTGAAACCACTATTTGAAAAATTATTCTAAGTGGAACTGGACTACTGAATCAAAATCATACGTATTAGTAACTCTTTTTTATGTATAAAAAAGTAATTACACTTAACACCAAACGGTTAATCTATATGTAGGACTAAGAAGAATTTTAATAGTATATAAGGGATGGGAAAAAACAGCTGGATGAATTTTACATGAAAAATGGCCCTTAATACACGAAGTCTAGATTCAAACACCAACCCCCCAGTCAGCACCAAGTATGTCCATTGCTAGAATTATCTTTATACCATTTGACCACCAATGCGGCTAGATAGCTATGCGGCTCACATAACATAGATGGTTGCATCGTCTAAACGGTCCGAGTGTCACCTCTGGATTACCGGCGATGGGGATTTAGAGTCTCGAATTTCGGCTGGGCTTACTTTGGATATATTTCTTAAAGGGTTTCTCACTCTCCTGTCACGTAAATTTGGGTACATTTAGTCTAAACTCTCCTCTTCTCAACCACACCATAATTGTGCAACTATGGTCACCGCACGAAAATGCAGTAAGACGTGATACACATGCAAAATAAATCAATATATATCTATTGGTAGCTCACATTATTGACAATTAAATTATTTACTTCCTCGAACCAGATTTACTTCTATTTACGGACTTCTCTCTCGTCTTTGTAAATGTACAGTAGTCCCATGGCTTCTTTGGTGCTGACTGACAGCTCACAGCTCACAGCTGATGCCTTTGAAAAGCTACCAGACCACATTATGTATCCCTACGCCGAACCATATGATCTGCAAAAAACATGTGTTGAGCAGCTGTCACTTCTAACAGTCAAAATTGAGGTATATACCTAAATGTTGACTGTCAGAAGTCAGCTGTGAACTGTCAGTCAGCACCAAAGAAGCCACGGGGCTACTGTACTCTTCTTAGACATTGGACTGAACTCAACCAAACTTTGTCATGGTGCACTCTGATGACACCACTTAGCTACTAACACACCATATAGATGGGCACGCGGAGCATACGTCAAGGTCATCTAGCCTGATATGCTGCGGATGGTTGGGGTTCGAACTCTGGACTGGTTTACTCAGGGTGATTTTTAATCTAGTTGGTTTATCACGAAAATGCGGGTACATATTCTCTAAATTATACCAACTTTATCCCTATCTTATTAGTGTGAATGTGTGAGTAGCCGGATGGTTATAGTAAGACATGGAACATTAAAAAACATTAATAGATAAAATACACCCATTTTTCCTAAATAACATATTTTTATCTGTGAACATTTCATCTTGTTGAGGTATTTCCCCGTGAGAATGAGCCACCTGTTTGTCGAGTTGTACCAATATTGACTCTTGAGAGACCGTCAACTAACCCAGTTAGCGACCACATGGTGATTAGTGGGCAGTGAAAGTTGAAGAACCACACGTGTCCTCGAAAAAACGCGATTTTCCTCCGTGTGGCTAAGTTGGTGTGGTCGACCATAACGTTTAGGGGGACTTGGTTCAATCCTGGATTGTGTTGGAAAATATATTCACTATCCGAAACGTACGATATCTTAGTTCAGTTGGTGTCACATCTATTTACTGAACTAAGCGCCCTGGGTTCAATTACAACCATGGCCGAAAAGTTGATTACGGGGGAAATTGGGGCTTTCCCTTTCACATACATGAATTAGTTCCCGGTGGATTTAGTATTGTATCTATTGTAGAAATAAATAAATTTGTAATTCATGAGCTGGTACAATCAATTGGTTCGTAAGGTGCACCTTAAATATTACACATTATTATTAATAATAATAATACTAACATTTTAATACGGGCCTGTTCTTCTATCCGATTGGATATGTATGCAATATAAAGCTTCCATCCCTACATTAAGTTAGTTTGTAAGTCTGGTATCGATACAAACCACTTTATATTTAAAAAAAAGTGCACATTAAATAGAAAGGCACGTTGGGATTAGCTACTGATTTAGTTAGAAATCGTATGAGAGGAACTATGTTCTCATAAGTTTCAAATAAGTGGTATATGTCTATTTAACTTGCACTTTTTAAACGCAGAGGTATATTAGCAACTAAACGAAACTCAACCTACAGCAACAGCTTTCAACCCTAGATCTAATGTGTTCTTTAGGGTCAGATATGAAAACCATTACACAATTTTATTTTTACAAGAAGCTAGAAAAATACTTGATTGACTTTCACATATTTATAATTGACAATATTTTAATATAGTCATTGTATTTATATTTCAAGTAAATTTAAGCCGTTTCACACTAGGAAACTATCTCCCGGCAACAATCGCTGGCCGAATATGGCTATGTTGATTAGCACGAAGGTAGATTGGGGGTTTCATACGAAGCAACTGAGCCGCCCGGCCTGACGACAGTCGCTCAGAAGTTGCCCACTATTAGCGAATTGTGGCGTAGTTGCCCACCAGGACGACTGTCGTACACCAGAAGATTGCTTGGGTTAATCACGTGTTTCATTCACACGGGGCAACAATCGCCGGCCAAGTGGTACCAACCCCCAAGCCACCTGTTGAGCTTAATTCATGATACGTAATGTTATATTTTTCTCTTTGGTTGGATGGTTATTTATTACTTGTTTTCGTTTGCGGTTCGATCCCCGGTACTTCCAGATTTTCTGTGAATTAATGGATCTAGAAAGGGGTCAGTCAACTCGACCTCGTGAGAACCAATGAGTAGCTACTAGAATGAAAAAAAATAAAATATAGTAGCGGCTCTGGTCTAGAAAACTGAGATGAATGCGTCAAAGTTTCGTTGTGCTGACCACATGACACACTTTATCTGGGGAAGTTGACATTATCTTTGCCAACAAATGGCAGCCGCTATGTTGGTATGGCTCAATTGAGGGCTGATGCCATAGAAGTTTTTAAAGTCAAATGTTGTGCATGTGTTATAGAAGAAACCCTTCTCCAACCAATCACGAATATAATGATGATTACAAAATACCCGCATTCGTCTTTTGACTTTCCTTCACCTTCTCCTTCACAGAGAAAAATAACCTCGTCCTCCAAATCCATCACAACTGATTAATTTTTTCGTTTAGTCAGGTTGGGTTGGAACTAATTTTCCTGAGCGATTGAAGTTGCCGGTGGTTGCCTGCTAATTCAACAAAGCGATAGTTGGCCAGCGATATTTACCGGGCGAAAGTTACCTAGTGTGAAACGGCTCTTAATTTGAGCTGTCAATACTCTAAAATAACACTATTAATATAGCAAAATATTATCAATGTTGACCGTAAAAAAAAATTTGTACTTTCTATGTCACTTCTTGTATGAAGTTAGACGAGGATTCAAACAATCACAAAAAAAAACAAAAACAAAAAAAACCCCGACTACTTATTAAATTATTTTTCGTGCAATTTAGGCTTGATCCAGGGTTCTCGAAAATTTATCATTTTCTTAAATTACTTGGGCACAAGTTCAGATAGTAACAGTCTAAAATATTAACATGTAACCCAATGGTATTTGTTACCTTTGATCCTCCGAATTAAAACAAAAAGTTTTTGCAATGCCCCCTGTCATTGTGTCTGTTTCTCGGCCTAGAGCAGAAACAATATTACTGATTTGGATTAAACTTGGTATCTAGTAGTTTTATATAAGGCTTCCCGGAGGATTATTTGGAATTAGATATCTAACAGTAACATTAAGGGCAGTTTACTTTAGGGTGAAAAAAAAGCGATTTTTTCGAAATCAGATCAAACGATTTTCATTAAAATTTATACCTAGTCACTGTTTAGCATTATAAACAAATGGTGCATCTCATTCTTCCAGGATTGAATATCTCCAACTTTGATTATATTTCTGGAAACTTTGAGTTATTAATAACTTATAATTGTAAAGTCGTAGAACATTTAGGAATAAAAAATCTTTTATTTAAACGTATTTTTATAAACTCAACACTTTCAGAGCTATAAGCATACACAATTTTTAAATAGCGGTATGGGAAAGGGAGAACTTATTGTTTTGCTCTTTGGTGGAATGTGATGCTCTTTTTTCCATGATGTTTATGCAATAATGTATATTATTGCGTTTCACATATTTTGTGAGTTTCAAGCTAAGGTAAAAGGAAAGATAAATTCCATACGGGTCATCATACCATTTATTTTTAATAGGAACAACTTTGTGTCATCATTATCACTTATATATTTAACTCAACATTTCCTGTTCCCAGTTTATTACACATACCCTATCAGGGAAAAGTTTATCTCATTATGGTACACCACACGTGATGAACAGTACGTAATACTCCAACAACTCCCGGCAGGCCTGCGCAACTAGGCATAGATTAAACCACCGCAATCTATATGATTGCTTATCTCGACGGCGCACACCAACTTATCTGCATACAATGCAAACATTGCGAGGGTAAGATGTGTTGCACAACTTCATTTCAGTGGCAATACGCCAGGGCAACTGCAGGGCGGAGAAAGTGACCCTCTAACTCTAGGACTAACATTAGCTTTCCTCTTATCTGGACTCTATTCGCTTGTGTACAGTATATTTTTACTAAGTATTGTAATCGTGAAAGTTTATGGAGGTATCTTTACTTTTTTATGTGGCCCCGAAATAAATAATGTGGGTCTTTTTATTCTGTTTTTCTGTCCGTACCGGGGCTACAGATGAGATGGTTTGATGGATTTGGTTCAAACTTGATATCTATATGCTATTTGTTACATCTAATTCAAATTGTGAATTTAAATTTAGAGCTCAAAATTAAAAGATAGTTTACTGATGACTGATTTTTGGAAAAAAATAAACTTGTCTCAAATGGTTTTGTTTAAATTACACTGTTTTTTCATAGAAAAATTGATTTAATGCTAATTCTTTAACATCTGAGTTATGAAAATTTGAAATATTTTAAAAATGACTTTAATGATTTGGTTCAAAACAAGTATTTAGGGAGTAAGCTTACCAATGACTAATTTTCAAAAATTTGAAACCTTTTCAAAACTGACTTTAAAAGCTTTGTTCAAAATTTATATCGTAAAGAGTATTTCATATGATTATCAATTTTGTTTTTCTGGGGGAAAATGATAAAAGGGTTTTTTTTCTGAAAACTTTATTTTTATTAATGATACTATTTTATAGTAGACTTATGAGAACATATGTACGATTGTGTCGTATAATTTATTTTTAAATGCCTCTATTCTTAATATAGTTAATTCACGATAGCTTTGCCCTTTTATGATGGCTTCCAAATCAACCAAAACTGTCCCATAGTCATCCGACTGAAAAACGTGCTATTCCAAATAGACCATTAATGTAAAGTGACTACATTTTCCCAAGTGGCAGCACATATTTTCCACTTGAATAGAAAGTGATATACTAGACCTGTGGTATTCAACCTTTTTCAGTTCACGTAACCCTAGATATAAATTCTCTCCAACTTTGTACTCCCAAAGTTATTGGTGCATGGTGCAATCTATATCTATTATATAATATACATCTCAAATAAATTACATCCAATATAATTAATTAAATGATAAGTTTTAAATGAGAAACATATATGTGTTTATATATTCAAAACTTTGCGTACCCCCTAAGATGTATTCGCGTACCTCAAGGGTACGCGTAGCCCAGGTTGTATAGCACTGTACTAGACTGTATCTTTACTAATTTTAATTATAAAAAAATACCAATGTTTTCTCCAACAAGCATCACCCGTCCAAGATAGTTGCATATTTATACTAATGAGGTAGCGATGAGGAAGGTAGAAATCAAAGGAAATGTACCCTATTTGAGTTAAGTGAAAGAGATAAACACTATTTAAAAAAACTAAAATAAAAACAACTTACAAGAAGTGGCTAGGATTATAATCCTGACACTATGTCACCGGAAAAAAAGACAAGACTAGACTGGTGTCTTTTTCTGCGTGACCACCGGTGCAGGCATGTAGGCTGTTGATCTAATGTGTTAGCTTAGATAAGAAATATTTGGTTGTTATCAGGAAACACATTGATTAAAGCTTGATCAATGTGTTTCAACCATAATTAAATCAGCAGCATGAGTTGTTTAGTGGGATTCAATCAAATTTTATTGATACAATTATTTAAAACAATGTGGAAATAATTGGACATCTATAGAAGGATTTTGGTAGGAAGAACCGCATCTGAGTTAATAAAGTCATAACTACTAAATCATAAGCGAACTCATGTGATCTTAAGTTGTCATTTTTGATAGAAAACATCAATACCCAAACACGAAGTATAATAAAAATGTTATTATTGTTGACAGCTATAAATTTTATAAATTATAAAATGCCCTTCCTAAAAAAATCCTACTATATCTATCTATATATTGATTTGAATTATGCTCTAATCGAAATTATAGGATATTTCTAAAAAAAAATTGTCATAAAATGATCAAATAATTTTCAAAAAAATAAAAATAAAACAGATAGCTAAAATTTTGTATGCATAGCCAACAGAAAAAATAATTTTGATCAATTTTATTTCCAAAATATAAATTCAAAGTTTAGTTTTTTGAAAGCAAGTCAAGATGAGAGTAACAAATATAAGAGTAAATTATAAAAGCACTAACATAATATTTTATTTTTCAAAATTTGTATTACGTTGTCCAGGGTAGTATTGAATGAATGACAAAAATTAGTCTATTGCAAATCCTAGAAATCGTCATGAGGACTAAACATCAATCACGTCTGGTCTGGCTTACCGATGATGGAGATATCGGGGTTTGAATTTGGGCCACATTGAGCTTGTTTCCTAAATAATGTTTTCCTAATTTCCTCCACACAACTGCAGTTACTTTTACTCTATTCTCTACATTTCTCATCGCTACCCCGTTAATGTAGTTAAAATGACTATAGTCCAGATGGATATGGTTATCTTAAAATATGCGTTAAAATAAAATAAGCGTTAAAAGTTTAACTGAAATAAACCTAATACGTTCCCTCCCCCAATAATTATGGTATCATATTTTTGGTACAACTTACAACGCGCTTTGGCTCAATTTAATTATTATTAGCAGCGCGTCTTACTACCCTTTCGGATTATACGCACTTACGCTAATGTGTAATGGTAGGGTGATTGTGAGTTGAAATGGAGGACCTACAGTTTAGCGTGGGATCCGAACCACGGTGGAGGCCTGGCATTCCACATATTCACAAGTTGTGATTAACACACGTCTTGTCAGAGGTGAAAGAAGGGTTTGATAATCAGATAAATCTGTACCGGGAACATGGATTGAACCCCGGACCCTCAGCACAGAAGTCCGACACCTTACTCCTAGACCGCCAGGTCACCGACTCAATTTAAAACTTCACTACACGTATTTATTCATTTTAAACATACATATATTCATAACTATACCTCAGTTTTAGCTTATGTGGTGCTGACTGACAGCTCACAGCTGACTTCTGACGGCTTTGAAAAGCTACCAGACCAAATTATGTATCCCTACGCCGAACCATATGATCTGCAAAAAACATGTCTTTAGCAGTTGTCACTTCTGACAGTTAAAATTTAGGTATATACCGAACTGTGGACTGTCAGAAGTCAGCTGTGAGCTGTCAGTCAGCACCACAGAAGCTAAAACTGAGGTATAGCTTAAACTCTATAGTAATTCCCCTCACGGCTCATTTTTGAGTTACCGACATGACTTCAGGAATATCGGCCCCTCCTTATTTTGTGTTTAGTTCACTATCTTCAAAATTATTAGGAAAACCTAATACAATCTTTCATTAAAATGATTAGTGTAGTTTTTACTCACAGAGTGATCTATATCATTTTCAAATATTTTAATATTTACTGGATATAAAAATATGATTTTAACAATAACGGTTTTTCTTGCCTTATTTTTCATTGTTTTTTCTCCCTAGTGAAATGATTTGACATCACTATAACAATATGCGAAATCTATGTGCTAATTCATGTGGTTTGACAACTTATTTTTGCATTACATAAAATACGATATTCTATGTTACATTTACAATAATATATTTATTGTTAAATCTACCCTTATAGATTTCATTCTATGAAGTCATCCAATCAGAAACATCGGAATCCCATATACAGTTAATGTCTTATTCACTCCCTTCGCAAATGTTTCCAAGACGACCCGTAATTCTCACTATATCTGATCTTTTTACAGCGTATAACTAGCTCTATAAGTTAAGCCAAGTGTTCGCTTACTGAATTGCCTACCATATCTCTAATAGTATATATGACTATTCAACTATGACAGTACTATTTAACACATCAACAGAGCTACAGTGGCTTACTGCATCACTGATATAAAAAGTTACACATACAGGCTGTATGGTTCTTGCTGGAGATCAATGGTGCGTGCTTATAAAATGATAGCTATCTTCAAGCGATGTGACGTGGAAACATCATAATGATATTTTAAGTAGAACTTAATAGGTGGTGTGTCAGATATTTTATGGAAAACAAATAAACTCTTACTTCACTTCGTTTAGCACGGACACTTTCACTTTTAAGATTTAACTCGGTTATGCCTTAGAATAACTTGTCTAAGTCTTTTTATGTCCATGCATACAAAATAATTTTACTTTCTTATATATTATATAAAGTATTGTATTCGTAAACTTTTTATACCTTGAGATTTTGATTGAGTCTGACATTTTATGTCTCTAAACTCAAAATAGTGAGTTTTACCATTTTGTGTGTCCCCAAGTCTGTCTTTCTCTGGGGCTACAGCACAAAACAGTTCAATGGATTATGTTCACACTTTATATTTAGATGTTGTATGACTATATCTCAAGGCAAATTGTGATTATAATATACTCCTAAGATAAGGTACCTAGTTTACTGATGACCTATTTACATTTTTTAAAGGGTTCAACATGTGGATCAAGATTGATATCTGTTGAGTGTTTTACGTGGTAATTAACAACTTATAATTTCCAGATAAATATTACAAAGTTATTTAAGTGTGTATAGTTATAACCTCTTTTTAAAATTTTGGTATCTGACAATGAACTAGTGAGAAAGTGCATGTATTGTGTCATGCCATTTATTTAAAACAGTAAACATACACAGTAATATATATATATATCTTTCTGGTTCATATTATTTGACATTTTCAATATGTTTAGAACTATTATTTTGAGTTCCAGTTTTAATAAATTGGCACCAAGAATGTCGAACATTCTAATATCCTGATCTGCATATGTGGACATTTTTACTTTCTCTCGGCCCTTTGAAGAGAGACGTATTCTGATCATAAAAAAAATAGAGCTCGATATTTTGATAAATGTTGACGTTTAATGACACACTGAAACTGAAAAGTGGTTTTCGAGATTCCGTCTGTCTGTCTATACCTCGGGAAAGGGGCTAAATTATTTTACCGAATGGGCTAAAACTTGGTATCTGGGGTTTTCATAATGTATCCCCGAGGGGTTTTTGGGATTAGATATCTAATCCTAAATTTAAGGGTAGTTTCCTGAAGGATAAAAAGAAAAATCTATTTCCTCAAATTAAGTTTAAACGATCTTAATTTAGTTTTATATCAAAGCATTATTTAACCCTACAAACAAAATGGCGCATCTCATTTTCCCATAAAAATGATTTTGTGGGTAATTTACATGAGCGGAAATACGAAATAGCTTATCGTTGTAAGGCTCTAGTACTATTAAAGATAAAAATTTTATCCAATTTTTTTTTAATAAGCCAATAAATTCCGAGCTATGAGAAAATATATATTTGTATGTAGATTTTTGAGACGGGAAATTAATCGCTATGCTCTTTGGTAAACAGAGATATTCCTCTTTTCTAAATGTTACTGTAACAGTGTTTTATATTTAATTTATGCTTTTTGGTGGTGTTTTTCTGTGAAAGTGAATGTTGTTTGTTTCTCAAATCTTATGAAATTTTAGTAAATGTCCCTATTTAAGACAAAATAGAGATAAAGTCCGGGCGGTTCACCGTACCATTTATTTTAATTTGTTTCCCAGGTACTTTTATCCCAAGAATAAATTAACAATGTAATCTAAAGGGTAGGGATGAAAAACATAAGGTAGATTAAAATCACACATACTAGCGCGTAGATAGTATGGTAATACAACAGTAAATACATGGAAAACCTATCAAATGTTACCTTACCTGAAATCTAACTTTGGACCTCCCAATCAAGGGCGCATTGCGAGTCTAATGCCTTTTATTTTCCTCCCATTGGGTCCACACTTTATTATTTCCCCCACGGCTGTTCAATGATTAAGAAACAAAATTATTCCCATACAGTCGTGGACATGACGTTTTTGCTATTAAAACTTCTGCCAGATGTGAAACACAAACTTACTTTATTTTAACGAAATGTTTACAGCCTTAGGGTAATTTTTATTTTTTTCATTCACTAAAACTTCTGTTTTTTTTCTCTCTCCTTAGCCCCCCCACGAGGTTTAAAACAGACAGAAAGTGTAATATCCAAACAGTGGGGGTGGCGAAGGTGGCTGGGCGCGGGGGTGGGGGTTGTAGCATGGGTGT
>CABFWB010001399.1:79260-97190 GCA_902151455.1 Timema bartmani
GAGAGGGGGAGGTGAGGGCAAAAGAGCACGTCGAGAAATCGGTAACAAACGGTGGCACGAATTAATTGCTTGGAAGTCATTAGATAAAGATATGACCGTGAAATTACAACACGGGCCTGTGAGCAGTTAGTTCCGTGGTGGAGTAGAAAGGTTTGGATGAGAGTGCAAAGGGATAGGAGGGGGGGGGAGGGAGGGTGTGAAGGGTTTCAAAAGACTGGAACGCGTGCGCTCGTCACCACATTGCCACTTCACTTGGATAAATGTGGCTGGCTACCTTACTACCCGGACTTCCGGTTATACTACATGCGTCGGTTCCATCACGTTTGTCAGACTTTCAGGACCACAAGCTACATTCTGATTACAATGGGAAGACACGTTTTTTGACAGTTACAAAGTTACTGAAACAATATTTATACATTCATGCGTTAAGTTATGTGATCTACAGATGTCACTTTTGATAGCTATTATGATAAAATAACATTAATAACACAGTAAAATGTTATCATTATGGTCACTAAAAATTTATTTTTATTTAATAAAAAGTTATTCGTACTAGAATACTAATAAAGCTAACCATATCCACCATCTTTGGTCTGTAATCGATTAAAACGAGAACTGTTAAGTTTGCTAACCCTTAAATTAGAAGCGTATCTTATGACTGATAAGAGCTATTATTGAATTAATCCTAAAGTGAAGCTAACACTAACATACTTACAAATACACACGCTTCAGAAAGTGTGATACAAGTCTCTTATTCCTCTACTCCACGACAGAGCTCTCACATCTTGTCTATTTGTAAGTTTATTCTGAAAATTCTTATTTCTAATTACTTTATATAATTGCTTAGGGTATTCTCTGAAGGAGAAGCTGAAACATTGAAATAATTTGAGTAGTATGTTTGTGCTTTTAACATTTTATGTACCTGTAATTAGTTGACTTAAATCAAGACATACTTCTAAAATATAATGATTTAGCAGTACCACGCGCCATCATGAGCCATAGTCTGGATGCCGAAGCCAATAATCCAAAAGTGAGGTCCTAAGTTGAGAATGAAAATGTTCAATATTTTGGCCTTGTAAACTCACTTGAAGGCCGATTACACGTGAATATATTATGTCAAAAACCTTGCTGGCGTCAATTTAAATATGTTTATTTGTTGAGGCCAGTGAGACAATATTTTAGGGTATTTTTTTGTAAAATTTGTCTGGCCATTCTCTTTCATACTGTCTCATTTACTATAAACCTATTATTACGGAATCACTAACATCAACATTTTCTGGGTACATCCTTCCCGTTACAATGCTAATCATGTTTTTGGGTCAGTTTCTGGCTTCATAGGATTTATAATCATTTGGATATTTTGACGAATCCCTTCACGGGCCTTATAATTCTTTCTATTCTTGGTTTTATTTCTTTTTTTCTCAATAGGCTGGCTTTTGTTGTTGTTATAGTTGCTCATTAGCAATATCTAGGATATATTCCTCAATTTGAGAAGATGTGTGCAGAATTAAACCCCAAGTCATGAAAGTTTCCGGTTTTAAAGTGAGCCCAATGATTCCTTTAAATCTATGAGCATACCGCATAAATGTAGTCTTCATCCCCATGTCACTCCAGATTACATTCCAAAGAGCCTGGCTATGACACATGAGATACTCCTCTTCCATGCACTGTTTCAAGACTTCCTAGGACATTTTTTCAATTTATATGAGATTAACTAAGAAATATTGACCACAAGTATGGTGTACGGCTGCGAAAAAATCAGGTAAAATTTGGTTAGTGACTTTAACATGTAATGACCTATTCCCTTCCTTCTCCGCTCTCACATAATCAACATGAAGGATTTTGTGAAGCGGTCAACCCAAAACTTGGTGGCTTTGCTCTTAGAAGTAAGCTTTCTAAGAACTTGGCATACATATCTGCCTGTTGAGGGTTGATAGGTTTCAAAACCACAGCATTTTCATCTACAATCATACGAAGAGCTCAAATGGTCTGCGGACATTTTTTTACACTGATCGTTTTTGACACTCTAATCAAGATGCTACCCATGTCTTCGACTAAAATACTTTCTTCCATAAGGAGAGGGTACGCAACCTACCATACTCATCAGTAAATTCATAACTCCAAGTCTCGAAATGATATTGGGGAGGTCAGGCTATTATGAGCAGGTGTGATATATGAGCATACCCAACTGAAACTCTCCCCTTGGCAAGTATGTGCTGCCACTTTACTGAAGAACGTTCAATTGCAACATAGCAACATAGCAACATAGCAACATAGCAACGTAGATGGAAGAGCATGGCGATAATTAAGGAATCACACCGTCCTGTATTTATTAGTTTATGAAAAGATACGTTTAAAATTAAGTTACTAAAATGTTTCCCATAGTTTTTATAAGAAACAGGGACTATATTTATATTTTGTTTGGTCGTTATTTAAGCTCAAATGTAACATGAAACCTACTCATGGCATCCCTAGAAAAAAATTAAAGTTAACATCTCACCTCAACGAACAAAATGGCTGAAACCCCTGGGTGTGCTCATATTTTCCTCCCATGCTTTTAATATGAGCACTTGCAGATTCTTAATTTTTTTTTTCTAGACCAAAATTGTTAAAATATTATTTATATATATTGTATTTTGTAGACCTAATTGAATGAGCAATTGATTAAAATAATATTACTTTTATATAGCCTTACTGTTTTTTTTATGGAATAACAGATTTTCTTAAGGTGCTCATAATTGCATAACTTCCACTTGGTACATTTTTCAGAATATTTCCATAAACATTTAAAAGCAACTCTCTAAAGTTGCTGATCGCATGTAAATTTTGTATAGTCCTGTTTTGCAAGTTTTGTCAACCTATGAGCCTCAACTAATACAGTCATCATCATATCAGGGTGAGAGGGTAACACATCAATAAGATATGAGTATTTTACTGTAGTGCTAGTTTTAATCCCAGTTTGATCTTCACGACAGATTCTGGTGTTGTAATCATTATACTCTGGGCATCCATTATTATCGATGAATGAAATATTTTAGAAAACAAAATCTTGTTATCTTGCTTGGTGAGAAGAACGTACGCTATTTCAAAGCCTATTAGAGGAGGTTGTGGATTTAACGTGGAAGTTTTGAGGCATGGAAGGTTTCTTAGGACCATAATACTGAACAATGCTAAGATCATATCGGATAGCTTGACCACCTAGAATTCAGTTACTACATTCACAAAGTTTGCTTCCAATCATAGTACCAAATATTGTTCCTATTGCACCGATGACTAGAGCCAGTACTTTTATATAGTATTAGCTTATAAAATATGTACTGTACGTAAATATGTAGCAAAATCAGTTAAAATGTATGGTCAGATATGCAATAATGTGAAAATATGTAACATTGAATAAACCTTTTTTCCTCACGTGAAAAATGCATACATATATTATTGGAATAAATTTGATTTGATGACTGCAAATTTCAATAAAACCCCTTTTCTTAATTTACACACACACACACACACACACACACGCACGCGCACACACACACAAACTACTTTTTTTTTAACGAGGTGTATTGCATTATTAGTTGGCTATACACCACTCAAATTTTGCATCAACTAAAAACTTTGAATGAATTGCTTTGTATAAATGATTTTATAAATAATACAAACACTTCAAAATATCAATGAAATAAAGTGAACGTTAGATCCATGCAGATTTTTTTAAGGTAAGTTTCCTATAGTTCTTTATTTGTCCGAGGTTAAATGTTTGATCTCAGCATATTAGCCAGTATTATTATTACACTTACACATATATACATAGTTGCTCTTGTTTTCGTTTTAAATGACCGCTCTACGCGCCGTACTATTGTCACAGTATTCAGATTATATTTTCTTGATTGATTTTGGGTACCGTTTTCTTCAGTAGTTCTTTACCTTGCCGCTTTACATCAGTTTCTTCACCCTGCCGCCTTACATCCGTTTCTTCACCCGACCAAAGAACAGGAAAATAAGATAATCAGATACAAGAATGATTGTTCTTACAACTCTTTGACTTGTGTTTACAAACTGACACGCTGGGTGAAATACATGCTTCTGAGACCACTACATTATCTGAAAACGCCACATTCGCTCCCCTCCCCAGCACAAGAAACGTCAGACACAGAGTTACTTTACGGAAATTGTAATCCTCTTTGACCAGTCAGCACACCTGATTTGAAATTTGATTACTGTCTTTCCTTCACTTGATACATCTCTTTATGAAAGTACAGGTTGCCTGAAAATTAGTGAAACATCGCTTGAAAGTATTTTCCCCAAGAAACACATAAAAACAATACCACAATAAAAAAAAACCCGCAAAATATGTAATTTTATATAACATTCTTAAAATGTGTAAGAATTTGTAAAATATATAAAATTAAAACTGAAAATACAGTCCCAAACAAATGAATTCACCGACATTTCCCCATTCACGTTTCTAACTAGAAGGATTACATTAACAATCCTGGCTCTACTCTTGAGATATACTCAATTTATTGTTTTTCAATGAATAAAGAAATCATAGAACACAATATTTTAGCTTTATATACATTTTGATACACTAGTAATACAATTTGTTGCCGTAATTTGTGGAAGAGGTCAATTCTAGGTCCTACTTAAAAAAATAAAAGCATTACAAATTGAGTGGATGTTGTAAGGTATGTTGCCATCGAAATGGCGTTTATCTTGATTTATCATGTTTTTCATATTATATATCCTGGAATCAAAATTATTAAGAGCTTTCAGCTTGACTAATTTTGAGCGTACATAAAAATACTTTAATATAATAGAGAAAGTTAATAATGTTCAATATTAAACATTATACATTGAAATGTTAGCCGTGGCAGCCTTTTGAGAGTTGAACCTTGAGTTTAATAGCATCAGCGTGACATAACCTGTTGATAGATGAACCTCTATTTTGATATTGTATAAGTTTATGAAACCAAAAGGTTGGTTCTGTAACCAATATCTTAGATTCGACTTGTAATGAAGCTGAACTGACAAGGTCACATCGATAGTTACATAGTCATCTAAGGTTTCATCAAGGAGAGATTTACTCTTATTCAAAACCAATAAATGGTTGAACACTAAGCTTACTTGGACAGAAAGGAAATATAAGATATGCCCTATTATCAATGTTACCGTTAATTTTTCTTTTAAAACTGTATTTTATGGACTATTATAAGCATTTTAAATAAATATCGATTAGATTCTATTTAAAATACAGGGAAATACGCTCTTATGCGCTCGCTATTTACCATCCAAACTAATTCTACGCCATATTATATTTTATTTATAGCTCAATATTTTATGCGTTTTTTTTGTAGCCGTATCTTACTACGTTTCCGGGTTATTTGCACATGCATCAATAATCGCTAATACTTTAGATATGATGAAGGTGGATTTTAAAAAGAGTGTACTGGTATTTGCATGGAGTGAGAGGGAAAATCCATTTAGGAAAAGGCACCACTAGTAAACCCGACCAGGACTCGAACTATGATCTCACCTTCATCGAGAGTCCATTATATTGCAAGAGCGGTGCATTAGACCAGAGCTCGGAACTTTTTTTTGGGCACCAATCGACCTAAAACTTACCAGAGATCCCGCGATCACACATTATTTCGCCAATCTACCTTTGTTTCTTTTTTTGTCCTTACATCTATCTCGTATTTATTCACTAAACTCAATCTTTCCAAAAATTATTGTGTGTGTCCCCTTTATAGAAAAAAAATAAATATATAATGTACATTTTCAAACTAAACTATTTAAATTTCTTAAAATTAGCGATTATGACCGATCAAGGTATTTTGGTTATTCTCAAATATTATTTCAAAGTAGGTACTTGATACATTTTCGCGTTTATAAGACTTAAAGATCGACTTTTAATGTCGATATAATCATTTTCTTACATTATAGACTGAAAATCGACGCAAGATCAACTGAACGATCACGATTGACCAGTGGCCGACCCTTGCTTTAGATTATTTGAACACCAAAATGGACTCAAAGCTGTTAGTTAAAAAACCTTTCATTTTTGTAACTTTTAATTCACTTTGTAATTTTTGTTGCTTACAACTATGAATGATAAAGTTTTTGATTTATTACTATCATTGACGTTCTAATTTTTTTTGTTGCTAGCTAGTTGTTTAATTACCGGTATGGGGTCTTTCTATTGTATTTTTCTAAATGTAGGTTAATCATTAGCGGCTAATAGATTATATAGACAATAAATGAATAAATGATATGAATATTATTTGATCCAATCATAGTAGACCAAAAGTTTTATTTACATAAATTCCAGGTAAATCCAAATTTTAGCTAGGGAGGTTTAATTTAGCTGTTCCTTCTCTTGATGAAACAGCGCTGGGAGGTTTTTTTTTCATATTATGCTTTACCGTCGATTTGTATTTAACATGCGCCGCGACGTCCCTAGATTGCGACGCCTCGAATCACAATAACTCGCACGTAGCGTTTAGACGTAATCGCGTTGCGAGTCATTGTTGTGCTAAGGTGACGTGGTTAATACCTGCACAATAGGCCCGGCCCCTCTAACAATGCCTTCAGTAGTCTGCCAGGCCACTGGGTGCCACGGATAAAGGGGCGAGAGGGAGGGAAAGTTGGTGTTGTCCATGTTCGGTTTATGATGTGAAAAACCTTCGTGGGACGGTATTATTTCTGATCAGTGATCTCAATTTCCACTCTCTCTTTCACTCATGTGGTCAAGTCAAATGTGAATCGCTCTTTATGGCATGGTTTTGGGTTTCTACTTGCGGAGAAATTGAAGGTCATGAATTCAAACACTGGCCATCCTTGATCTTTTTTTGGGGGGGGNGTGAATTTTACTCTTTAACTTTTTTTTGTTTGCTATTCTATGATTGATAACCTGGATTGTCGTTGGTTGAGAGGCTGGATCCGCAAAGGTGGTCACATGGTCTAAGGAAGGGGTTTACAAAACTTTTTTGACAGAAAGGACCCTTGCACAAAAAATAAAAAAAATAAATACAAATTGCTAGTGCTCTCATACAATTTTTACAATAATCTAACTAATATTTAATAATGACATTTAAAATTTATAAGTCTTTTAAAACTAAATTCTTGAATAAATATTCAAAGAAAAAATACATATTAAATCTACTTAATTGTGCAAAAAGTTCCACTTTCAAATTACAAAATTTAAATCAGTAAGCCTATATATTAATTTATTAGTTACCAGAGTGGGATTGTTTTTGATCACAAAGCGCTTCAATATTTGAAGTAATAGTTGTTAATTGTAACAGCTGATCATCTTATTTATTCAGCCTGTTTCTAAATTTAGTCCTTATAGGACATAGAATTAAAACGCTCACTTACATATTTGAAAAAAATGGCAGTTTTAATTACTAATACTATTTTATAATGAGAAAAACTAATAAAGAATATTCTAAAATTTACTCCCGAAGTCTGAGATAAATATGGTGGAGTCCACTTCTAAAAACTTTGTACTAAGTTTTCAAGCTTGAAAAAGATTGGGTTGGGGTACTGGGAGGTCAAGGTTCAAATCTAGGCTTGGTGTACTGGGGGTCGTCTTACGTAAGTGATTCAACATTGTTATTTTCCCATTCTCATACCTTCTCCACGCTTATGCGCGTGTATTTATTCTAACTCACCCTATCAATCCTAATTCCTTAGACTAAGTCGTTAATTTAGGTAACTTAATTAGAAAAAATTTAGACCGGGCGCACTGGGGCTTGTTTTACAAATTTGATCTATTATTTTATTTTTCTCGTTCCTTTTTAATACGTTAATGTGTATGTTTACTCTAAAATTTATCCTTATATCTACTCCATATATTAAACCGTTAATTAGGTACTGTTATAAAATGTGGGATAAATTTGTTTTAAAATAGATCTACTATAGTCTACTATAGAGTTTGGTTAAAAATAAAGGTAAATATACTTTTAAACCTTAGGGAGCAAAGAAGATCATTCGTAAAGTAAACATATTTAATAGAGAGGACCACATATAATTAAATAAATCCAGCCAATCTCTTACAAACTGAAAATTTATTTAACAAATTAAGACTATTTGGCATTTTTAATATAGTTTTTTCGCTTGTTTTTTAGTCAAAATAATTCATCCTTTATTTGCATAAAAATAACGTAGCATATGTTTACTTGTCCTAAGTTTACAATCTGAGATTCAAGCCATGGCTACTAATGAATATGGGTCTTATATTGTCCCATATATCTCAAGATAATATTATATACATACCTTGATGCGAGACATATGTAAGATATGATATGAGAAGTGGGAAATGAGTTTTATTGCAAAAACTGGGAATAATCAATTTATTATTTATTACTTTTGTTATTTTACTATAGGCATACACTAACAATTAATTAACATAAATGTATTTTTATGATGCATTATATTATGTTTCAAAATTGTTATTATAAAAACAATAGTTATTGTTAAGTAGTTAATCTTATACCCACATCTGTAGTTTCATGAACTAGCACGTCACTCATGTTAAGCTAGATTACTGATAACGAAAATCTCGGGGGATGAGTCCTGGCTAGGAATTCTGAGGTTTAAATTGATTCCCACTCTCCCTCCCCGCCCATACAGATACATTTCCTACAAAATTCTACCTTCCTCAACTCTATTTTATCAACGTAAATAATGAATGCGTATAGCCCTAATAGGTAATTGGACGCAATAAACACTAAAAGACAAAAGTACAAATAACACAATTCAGTTTTAAAAAATCATAAGAAAATGGGCCAATAACGTACTGCACATATTTTTCATTCGTATTATTTCAAAAAAGATATTTTAAGTATTGTCAAAATTATTTGATCTGTTTGCATTACATAAAAAAAACTTGATAATTTTGTCAAAACAATCTTCTTTTTTAACATCGCGTCTTACTACCCACCCGTAAGGGTTGTCAAAACATTCATTTATTTAAAACCAGCACAGGTGAACACATGAACTAAACGCCAATATAGTCTATTCTGGTCTGCCAGTAACAGGGATCCCAACCAGATCTACTGAAAAGGGTTTTTCCTAAGTATTTTATCACACTAAATTATACATACAACAAATATCTTGACAATCTTTAATATTATGAATATAAGAACCAGCACATATAAATGATAAAGCCTTAAATAAAGCACGAGTTATTAATCCTAATTGTCTTAAGGTAGAGAAAGCAATACTCTTTTTAAGATCATATTCATAATTAGTACCTAAACCTGATACATACATTGTTATTCTAGAAATTAATAACAAAACTATACTAATATCTTTCATAACCAAAGCTGAGTTAAACCGAATTAATAAATCCTACCTTCCTTATAGCTACTACATTAGTGTAACTAAATGCGAACGTACATACGCTCTTTTTAGAATATTTGCTAGTAGCTGTGAAGTGTCAATAAACAAAATATTTTTTTACAGCTGACAAAATTGATACTACCACTGTCAACAACTCATTGAAATGATGCATGAATACATGGCAAAAATAGCTATTGAATTTTATAATTAAAAAACGCACCATACGTCGTTAATGAACTATGAAAGTGTTCAACCCTAGGATATGTAGCTACAGGGGTTGACCTAAAGTATATGTGACACTTGCTTGGTTTCAGAATGGCTCCAAAAAAAATGTAGGCTATATTCTTCTTATTTACGATTTCGTCCCACACTATCTTATTAGTAAATATTTAGGCACTAGCAAGTGTTTCCCTAAGATTCATTTTTTGGGTAGGTATTGATGCGGGTGGGTAAGGAGGTAAGGGGTAGAAAGGAACGGGGGTTGTGGGAAATTAAGGAGGCTAGATAATTCACTCACACCTTCATAAATTTTATAGTAAAAATTAACTTGAAGTAATTAAATACATGAGCTCATAATATTCTTTATGTTCCCCAGGACAGGAAAATACCCAACAGATTTTTATCATAAATATAAATAAATGAAAAAATGTGAGACACTGAAGGTGCATTTCTTTCGACAGCAATTTCTCCAGTTCTACAAACAATTTATTTTTAATAAAAAATTTACATCCAGTTCTAAGATTATCATATCGAAGCTTATACATTCTCCTATAACGAAGCCGTCTTCTATGTTTAATTTATGTTAGCCGGTGAACGAATTGACGTTATTAAAAAAGGGTTCCTGATTTCATAAAATTAGTGGTGAGGGATATAAATAAAAACATATTTTGTGTTGTAAGCTTGAACAAAAAAATGTGAACTTAGTCTGGGCTTTACTACAAACTAAAAACGTTGTGACTTTAACAAGAAAGAAATTGTTCTTAATGGAGTTATCACCTTTATAAGCTTTGTAGGACTATTACTATACATTACTATTACTACTATTATTTTGTGATTCGATAATAGCATAAATCTATTTATCAATTAATATATTTAAAATATGCATTTTTATTCTAGTTAGATGTAATAAAAGTTTACATTTCAGGGAGTGTGAGGGAGGGGGGTCGTAACCCCAGGGCTCCTCTGCCCTAATTGGCTACGTTCTACACACTAGGTGTGTTTAGAAAGTGAGCGTTGAATACCCATTAAAAATAAAAAAAATCTCTGTAAATATTTATTAAGCCTTCTAAAGGAACACACCTCCATGAATGTAAACACAATGTCCAAGAAACACTACCGCAAACATACAAATGAAGCAGAGAAGTAAGAAAGTATTTGTTTTTAACATCATGACCAAGACAATCGAAATAACAAGTCACAGCGTAAATACGTAAAAAGTTCCTGTAAAGAGCTACCGGAGATTCATGGGCAAAGAAGAATCCATTAAGTATTCAGGGTTAAGGACGTAAAAAAATCTCTTGGTAGAACACAACAACAGTGGAGATTTCTCCAGGGAGCATGGAGTTGGGTGGTTCAGAATGACCTCCATTCTCTGTAAACCTCTATGGAACGTGCGTGAGATGGAAAGGCGATGAAAATTCTTTTTAAAATGTACTGTACGTAAAGAGAAACTTTAACTATACAGCCAAACTAATTTCAAGTGTCGATAGCTTAGTAAGTATCTTTTTTCTAGACTTTCTCTAATGGTTCAGTATACCATCTTTTTCAATTTGAATTAATTAAAAAAGATACCCGTCACCTTAGCCAAGTCGATAGCATGTCTGTCTACTGAGATAAGGATCTCTGGTTCGATTCCTGGCACGGCCAAAAATTTATCATTGGTGAAATGTGGGTTTACCCTTTCACGATGATGAATTAACGGCTGTAGACATGATGTTGTGCCTGTCCTAGTCTTTAGATTATAAGGCATATGACGCTACATTAGGGCTAGCCAACTTGTAGCAGAAAATATATGGCTTAGATAAAAAATTGACCCAGGCCACAGAAACAGTAATAGATGTAACATAATATTATTTTATATAAGGTACTAAGTAAGTGTTTACAACGGTATTGATATGTAGAGGATCTTAACGTATGCAAACACCAATTAGTGACATTGATTTCTCACACATTGGGCAAATGGATTATAGAATGTCCACACATACTAATTCATTTTTTAACATACATAGCATATTATTTACTATCCATTCGGGCTATATGCATACATACTAACTACGCTAATGTGTTAAGTATGAGGAAGGTTGAATTTAGATTAAGTGTACCCGCATTTGCATGCAGGTTGAGTGGAAAACCCTATTTAGTAAAATGCACTCACAGTACACCCAACAGGGATTTGAACCCTGATCTCATTATTACCGGTAGTTAAGCATATTTTGAGGATGTCTGAGACCATTCGACTACTAAATCGGGTAAAAAATAATTGAAAACTTTCAAAAATGTATCAAAAATGACTCACGGCGAGCTTTATTTTTTTTTATATATCATGTGACACGATCGCGATTTAAGGTCTTCCTCATACCCACGTAGTCACCTTGTGCTCTGTCCTTTACAGATAAAATTATTTCTGCTACATCTGTTTGCACCAGTGGGAGATGTTGGTATGACCTGATAGAGGTTTGTTGTATTCTACACGGGAATGATCTTTACACTGCAGTCGCAAAACCAAGTTTGGCAAATTCCAGCGCACAAAATTGTCTCCTGTTATGTCAACATTATGAACACGGGGGTGCCCCTTGGTAGTGGAAAATACGTACAAATTTCCAGCGCTGAAAACTGTAATAAAATTGGGAAATATAATGTTAAATCTACAATTTGGTGCATAATACTTGTTCATATATAATCTAGCTACTCAACTACGCCTATACATATTTTAATTTGATCCATTCTTTTTCAATCATCCTTTATTTTATCATAAAGACTGTACACTAGTGTATTATATAAAAAATAGGCCTGTTCGGGATCACAAACTTCGGAAAAATATTTGAAAAATAGAATGTTCCCGATACTTGGGCGGGAATAATTATTTCCCGGTACTTTATGGGAAAAAATAATAATAATAAAAGTTTACAATTAAGGATTGTCTATCAATGTGACGTTTATATTTAATGCTCACCAACAATGTTATTAATTAACTAAAGTTAAATTAACCTTATCTTCCTTTAATCATACAATACCAAAAATTTTAGCCGCTTTTATTTTACAGCTACCGTACCAAGTCAACACAATTGAGCGCCATTAAAGAACAATCGCATTAGGATATTTAATAATAATATTTATCCATAGTTAAGTTTATGCAAGAAAACATTGTTTGGTGAAAAATAATGATAAAAATGGCTTTTAACTGCTAAATCATAGACGAAATACACCTTCACCACAGTTATTTTATATCACGACACATCTCTTACGTTAATGTTATTATTTGGAATGTCATCCAATAAGAGATAATAATAGTTTGGTAAACAAGTATTTTTGAAGTACAACAGTGCTTTTTGTGAGATGTTTACTAACTAAAACGTAAGAGCTAGCCAAACACACTGTCTCACTTGATAAATGTTTTTGGTATTCTTATGGACAAAACTTAAGGAGGTTAAAACTTAGAGGAAAGGTTCCAGAGTTTTCGTCAAGGGAAAGCAGTAAAAACCTCAATACATTTGACCGGGATTCAAACTCTTCTGACCACCAGCAAATCAAATAAGATATCAATAACGTCTTTTTACATTGCGTCTATTGGTGCGGGTTTGATTGGGGTACCTAAAATGAAATCTTATCTGCACCATCAACTGGCCTCGTGGTATAGTGGTTAGAGCTCTTGGCTGTGGTTCTAGAGGTCTCGAATTCGATTCCAGACTGGTACTGGGAAATTTTTCTCGAAAGGGGAATAATTCACATGGCCACCAGGGTTTGGCTAGTTAGGCTTAAGTTAGGTTAGATCTTCATTGGCTCCATCTTGTCATATTCACTATCATCCCCTAATGTACTATTATTAGTACGTTCGGGCGTCCTCTGGGCAAACAGTACATCAGTACTGGCTAATCTTTCTATTACTGGGCTACAGATTGATATAGTCCTGTTATGCCATTATTATTATCTGCACCGTTGTGTGGATGAATAAATTATAAGCTTATCTAGTCTGGTTTGCTGGTCATAAGGAGGTCTGAGTTAAAACCCGGCCAGTTATAGGCCTACTGAAATTCTATTTTTAAATAAATATATTCCCAGTTTTCTTCAATCTATGGTATTGACTGTTCATTTTCACTAATGTGTACCTTCATTGACCCTACTCCATTGGTGTAGTTAAATGCAAAGAAAGAAACAATAATACTTGCATTTTCTTAATACACAGACTGTATGGAATTAAAAAGAAAAGGATATTATTTTCTTGATCCTCATTGGTGGGTAAGTGGTATGAACGCTAAGCTCATCTATCCAGTTTGTTTGTGACGGGGAGGTCGAGGTTAAAATTATATCCGGGTGTACCGAGTTTTTTTTCCATCCCAATGGTTTCCCACTCTTTTACCACGCAATTATAATGGTTACATTTCCTCTAAAATTCTACCTTCCTCATTTCTATTCAATTAGCGTAATTATTATCGGCGTATAGCCCAAACGGGTGGTAGGACGCGGTGAAATATATATATATATATATATTAATTACGTGTTAACAATGAGATAGCACACTGTCCCGTGCAAGTGAATGACCTTGGCTGTCTAATCAAGGTCAGCCGGTGTTTTCTTCACCTCAAGACGACCATTAATCGAACTTTGCCTTGTTGTGTCGGAGAGAAAGTGAGCACACAGCCTCACGTCTCATACCGCTCCAACTTTCTTCGTCTCTTGTCCTTCTATTCGCCCTGTCAAGCACACACCTCACACCTCTCCTGGACGTTCCTCGTCAAGACTGTGTGTACACGTGAATACCTGAGTTACACACTTGTAATGCGGGTCAACACTCCACCGTGTTTGGGATGACGTTGAACATCTTCAGAGGATCGCGGACTAAGGGGGCAAGGTAGTGGGGGTACGGAGAGATCTTTTTTTCTTTTAGAACCGCGCCATACTACCCATTCGGGCTTAATTTGAGGAATAGGCTTAGCCAGCCACTATGAAAGAGAAGGTGCGGGGATAGATTTGGTGAGGGTATTATCCCCAAAAGAAGCATTTGCCTTTTTGGTACATGGATCATATTTGAAAATAGATTCCCCACTCCAGAACAAATCATATTCTGCCTCGTTAATTTTGAGGCAGTCTAGATGGAACCTTGCTTTACAAGAGCCATAATACCAAATAAATCTTTGTCTGCCAAAAAATGGTCCGGAACATATTGCACAATTGTCCTCAATGCTCGGAATATTGAACAAATTAGCATAGCAGGCCTGAGGATAGGCAAACTCACACATAAAAAAAACCCAGAACATGTAAATGGGCTACTTGCATACCTTAGTAAAAACACGTCCACTCATGGTAATTGCCAACAGACTAATTTATAGTAATAATAATAATGTTAATAATAATAATATGATTTGGCTCTGAGAATACTCCCACTATGAAACACCAAAATAAATAAAGAGTACTTAAATACAACTTAATAAACTACCTTTCTTCACACATAATTTTTTGCGAAATTACTGCACGCACCTCATGCCACCAGTGTAACATTGCTTTATTCCATAATATATATATATATATATATATATATATATATATATACACACATTGTACACTATACGTTAAAATAGTACACGCTCCAAGGGCAGAGCTTACACTAATCTAGGAGCTGGATTGAGCCTTCAGCCCTTTAATCCTCGTGCATACTAGGAACGGAGGGGTTATGAGCTGTTACAAGATATGCAAGGGCAGCGCTCTCCATTATCTACCTGTCAACTCTTGTCGCTACAATTGCAACAATTCTTTCATATAAGAGATACAATCTTGATACAAGGAGCGCTAAAATGTAAACAATTTATTTTGGTCCCTTACTACAGGAAGTTGTTAATGTATGGAGTCTTCGAGATATAAAACATTTCCCTCACCTTATACTTGTCTGAAATGGTGTTTTTGGTGGTTAAGATGACTCGTTGGAAAAAAAAAGTTAGTTTACTCGATTTAAATGGGAGCGAATCCACGGGCAAACTCTAGTATTTAAATAAAAATGTTTGATTAGTCGTTTAAAAATATGTCTCCATTAATTTTTATTTTTTGTCCCCGCATATAACTTCCCGTTAGGATTGTACGCATACGTAATAATCACGACAATGTACTAGAAATGAGGAAAGTTGAATTTAGATAAAACATAACAGCACTTTCGCTGAGGGAGAATGGAAAAACATTAGTGAAAAACAACCCTCAGTGCACCCAAACGGAATTTGAACCTCAATCTACTTGTCATTAATAAGTACAGTCTATTGTGAGAGTGGCCTTAGACAATTACACCACCGTAGTAAAATAATTCTCCAGTAACGACTTTATCAAAGTTAAAACTGAATTATTGCTCGATTCAGATAAAAAGGAACTTTTAAAAGTTATATAAATTACTTGACTAAATTTTACTAATTATTTTATCTGCAACTGTCTTTTTTGATAGATAACATACTATCTATTAAATAAAACATAAGGCCAATGTTAAAATATATCAACGTTGAGCGCAACACAATATATTAGGTTTTTTTCTTCTTAAAGGTACTTCCTACCAGAATCCTACCATAGATAAATCCGTCAAAATTATTATTGATTAATTTTGTCCTAAGTGCTACCATATAAAACTTGTCCGTGCACATATATTTTTACAAAGCAGCTTATCCAAATTTATCTCTCTTCAGAGCAGCTCATTATTTCCATGTGAATTTCCCGCCAGAACACGGGAATGTGAGTGAACAATATTTCAGCGGAACGTATGAAGACGCACGACATGTTGTCTGCTATTGACGCGAGTATGCTCATTCCAGTCTGGCGTTTTCTTTGATATCTCACACAAGCAACGTCACGCTGCTGATAACCAATTTGCGCTGGAGGAAAGGAATTTATCATATATGAGCAATATCGGAATTCTCTAAACACTTTGTTGCCGACGTGACTTTTCAATACAAGGCTCGTCATTGATTGGCATGCAGGCCACTGAAACAAGATATATTTTTCAATAACAAAAACCAATAAAGATATATCTGAAGTTGATGGGGCTCATTGGCCTCTTTTATCAAACAGAAACGCATTTCTGGGGCGATTTAATGCTGGTATCACGCTCAGCTTAACGTTCACGTAATGTAACGGTTATATTTGTATCTTTAAATGCAAGCCACCACGCTGCGCCTAGCTTAACGTTGAAGTGAATTTCCTTTAACGAAGATTGGTCTGGGAAAGAAATTTCATGTTACGTTACGTTAAAGTGTACCACGGCGCTGCTTTAAGCCAATAATATCGCGAGCAACGTCAAAATGTCTGCTTAGCACTTCATTTATTTGTTTATGTGTGTAGACACATTCTTTGGTTTATTTCATTTGTCCGAGTTTCACGAATACCAAAAGTTTGGCTTTTGCTAACACTATTTTGCAATAATTCCATTTAAGTGGACTATTTGTATTCAAACTAGGTTTTTCTTCAGTTAATACGTTGTGTCACGTATCTCCTGATCATACGTAATGCTTATTTACATTATTTGAACTTTAAGTGAACGTTAAGTTGATCGTGAACGCGACATAACATAATAGGTTATTTAACATAATCAACACCTCTAATAAATGAGTAACCAGTAACTTATTCTAAATTGAATGGTTAAGTACACTAGCTTTAATTAATTAATCAATATTAGCTTGTAAGGAAGGTGAGAAAATAAATGTGGAAAATCACCCGAATCAAAACTAACCCCCAGTGAACTCGGATATAATTAAAACTGAGGCTTCCCCGTCGGCGGCAAGCGTGTGCAACTGCGGGTACAAATGGTCGTACTCACACTTTGGACTTCACTCACTTGTAATGAGCTCTGAATGACTCAGGATCATTTAGCTTTCATGGAGTTTAAATCCTGGCCAAGTGCACTAAGGGGTGATTTTCCACATGTGATTTATCACTGCCCGTGCTATAAAGGTATATTTATTTACTCTAACAGGGTAGGAGCTGAGGAATATATAATTCACAGGAAATATACCCTTATTTGCGTGGAGGGAGATTGTTAAACTATTTAGTCAAAACTACCTCAGAATATCTAGTCTAGATTAAAATTACGACCACCGTTGAACAAGACAAGACCGATGGTGGTGTGAAGTAGGAAAGTCAATCTTATAGTTAATGACACTGGACAGTGAAAGGGATGAAGCTGGCAGTGATGATATATGGCGCCTGCATTTCTCAGTGGTGAGCCATCCTCTGTACCTCCTCTTTCCCCGTCCTTCTGACTTTCATTTGCATGAATAGTTGAGAAGACAAAACTTGGCTTGATGTCATATTGTGCCATAAACTTGCAACAATCTTATATTGCGAGATTGCGGATAACCCAGCCGGGTAGAATAACGTGGTGCAAAAAAAAAAAAAAAAAA
>CABFWB010001399.1:106307-122733 GCA_902151455.1 Timema bartmani
GTTTTTTAATTTCCGTCTGTCTGTACCTCTGACTAGAGCCTAAACTATTTTACCGATCGGGATAAAACTTGGTATCTAGGGTTTTCATAGGGTTGCCCCGAGGTATTTTTGGAATTGGATATCTATCCCTAAAATTAAGGGCAGTTTACTGAAGGGCAAAAAGAGAAAAAGTCGATTTTCTCAAAATCAGTTTTAACGATTTTGATTAAAATTTGTATATAGGCGTCGATTAAGATTATAAATAAATTGGTTTTTTTCATTTTTCCATGAAAATGTCTTTTAGGTTACTTTACAGAAGTGGAAATTTCCGTATCTCCACAACTAGTTGAAATACTAAATAACTTATCATTGCAAAATTGTAGTAGTATTAAAAATAAAAAAAACTTTTGTGTGAAATATATTATTATTATAAAATCAACAGTTTCTGAGATATTGGCAAATATATTAATAAAAAATTTTTAGATTTAGTTGCAAAGAGATACTACTTAAGTTTTAACGCAGTAATTATCCAATGCCATAGAGTAATTAAATACAAGTAAGTCTCTCAAAAGCTTTATGTTATTTCTCCTTAAACGTCTTAGGATAAATGTATTACAACGATGATCTATCTCTATTTTAGACTCAATAGTCAATATTCTCATTTTTTTGGTAAAAATGATTATAAATGAGGAATTTAATATCAATGCGATGACATGAAGATGTGCAACATCTAATAAAATGTCGAACATTTTAACTGGAAGTCGAAATTTTAATACGAAGTGTTGACCCTTGTGGACCCAATATTGATCTTTTTTTAATCGGTCCAAACATACAAACGAGGACATTAAGTCTTTAAAAATAAAATTATAAAATTTAAAACCGGGACTCAAAAAATGTTTTACACAAGTATAGTGCAATTTATGCTTAGGTTTGCTAGTGTATATTATTTCGTTTCACATATATTACGAGTTTTGAGTAAATATCTCCAATTTTTAAACAAAGGAGCGAGAAAGTATGTGCGGAGTACCGTACCATTTATTACCTTTTGGTTTATTTCATATTTTATTATGATTTACTTTTAGCCTTTTTTACAATTTTTGCTCATGTGTGCCCTTAGTGCCCTTAGTGCCCTTTTTTATATTTTACTCTTATTGATTATTATTTATTAAATTTACCATTTTTGAACTTTTTTCACCTTTTTACTCCTTCAAGCAAACCAGCTCGGTCCCGAAAAAATATTTTAGGCTAAAAGGGTTACAAAGTTTAGCTATTAGCACCACATCTTTCTAACCGTTCGGGTTATACGCACTTACGCTAATGTGTAGTGATAGGGTGATTGTGACAGGAAATGGAGGACCTACAGTTTAACGTGGAATCCGAACCACAGTGGAGGCCTGGAATTCCTCACATTCACAAGTTGTGATTAAATACACGTCTTATCAGAGGTGAAGGAAGGGTTTGGCAATCAGATAAATCCGGGCCGGGACTGAGGATTGAACCCCGGACCACCAGCACAGAAGTTTGACACCCTACCCCTAGACCACCAGGTCACTTTGATATTAACAAATCAATATACTATATTGACATAGATGTGACTCGCTTTGGTGGCCGAGCGTTGTAACGCGCTACTCTCGTGTTAGACTAGACTGCCAACGACGAGGAGATCGGGGTTCAATCTTGGTCGGATGCACTGAGGAGTTTATTTCCGAAATGGTTTTCTCCTTCCACGCAAATGTAGGTGAATTTCCTCTAGATTAAAACTGTTCTTAATACATAGGCGTATAGCCCGAACGGATAGTAAGACACTGTGCTAAAAAAAAAACCCATGGCAATGCCTCCCGCAAACAAACCTAAAAACAAAGAAATTGCATGGCCATCTATATTATTGTTACAATATTGTTTATACAACAAAATAAAACTTATATGTATCTACCTCCAAACACTCGACTAACGACTCCCCCCCTCCCCCCTTGAAATTGGGTTATGGTTCTATCACTCTCCAAACTAGTCAAATCTCACCGTTAAAACGTAATTCCAGTAAAACGTGGTTAAAATACACACGGGTTGTCCTGTATACAGTCAACGTCCCTTCCCGTCTATTTTATTTATATATAAACCCCGATTTGCAGAACTAATGATTGATCTAAATGGGTGAGTATTTTATTTTTCATTTGATTTAGTGACGCTTTTAAAAGCTATCGTCAAACGTGGGATAAATATTGAAATTAATACAACAGATAGGTTTGACAAAAAAAAAAAGAAAAAAGAAGTTAAAAACAGTTATTGATGAGTCGTGGGCTAGGTTTTACTTTATCTTTTATTTATCACTAAACCTCCCACAGCAATAAATCTAAGTTTATTTTTATTTTATGAAGCCCTGGATATTGATGAAATTACGCTCCCTCCTCTTTGTTTTCCTATCAATATTTTGTGAGGGTGTGCTCTATACTACAATCTCCATTAAATTGTTAACTTCATTGATTTTTATGTTTTAATTTGACTAAGCTGTTTTTTCAGAAAATAAAAGCTATCATTTGTAATTTCATTTAGAAAACTGTTAGCCCGCCAGAAATTTAAATGACGCTACCTCTGAAATTGTTATTTTATTACTTCTTGCATCATAAAGCATACACTAGTAATGTTCTATAAATAAACATACATAATTATATTTTAGAGTATTATTTTTTACAGATTTAGAAATTTAAATGAATAGATAATGTTTTTTTCAAAGAATAAATTGAAAAATTACTAGCAAATAAATTAGCACTATTTTTTCAACCGGTTTGAAGTTTGGCTCCATGACACAATCCCTAACCTTGTAATGAATACATTTATTTTTCAAAACCTATTGAAACTTTTTCTCTCATTTATCACATTATCTTTAGTCTTAATAATCTAAAAAACAAATAATTTAACAAAATATTAATAAACAATATTTTATTCAAGATTATAAACCCACTTATTATATCAGCACACGACTCATTAACTAACCTAAATATGGAAAAGACATACCACCAAGCCTCCCGGTCATTACCTAATTCATCACTGTGAAAGGGTAAACCCCATTTTAACTGTCGATAAATTTTTCAGCGATGCTGGGAATTGAACCCAGGATCATTAGCTCAATAGACATACACATTACTGCCTGAGCTAAGGTTTCTGATCAATTGTTTTGTTGCAATCCTTACGAAAGCGTTATGTGACTGGTTAATTTATTCATGATATATATTTTATTAAATTCTGTTTAAAAACATACTCAAAGACTATGTTTTTGAGTTTATGATAATTTTGTTGTTGTTTATGGCTTAAAGTTATCTAGGAATAGATTTTAAAAATCATAAAGGCCGGCACACAAGACACAATTTCTTGTAGGCCTACACATTTTTGTATAGTAAATTGTACAAGATTTTAGACACATTGATTGTACACAAGTTTTACCCAGATACTGTTTACACGGCACGTACGATTGTATAAAAAAATTTCAACAAACAAAATCTTATATTCCCTTTTATATGGTTAAATTATTATTATTATTGAGTAGTTTAATAAAAATAGTATTTACTATAAATATTTACCTAGTCTTCCCTAAAGACTATAAATATGTATATAGGATTATTTTCAAATTGTATTTTTACATTAAAAAAAATCAAGAACATTTATAATTTTTGGTTCATTCTTCTCTAACTTTAATTTATATTTATTACTATCAATAATTTTGTCTGTTAAAAATACAATCATTAATTAAAAACATAAGTGTTCATCGGGCCGGGCTATCTATGTTTACAACTCAAAAGCTATGCAACAGAAATGTCCGCTATACCGTAGAATGTTCTCTATTTCTTACGAGATATAAAATGTCGCATAGAAAATGATGAGAAAAAAATATCTTGTACAATCTTGATTGTTAACATGGCACAATATCATGACACCAACATCTTGTACCATGAATGATGTCATGTGTATCAGCTTTTGTTTGACATAACTACATGCTAGTTTTAATAAAGAGCTTGTTGGTCAGTTTGCAAGGAAATAATTGAGGTAGGCTATTTTAATCTGTTGTTTTATCGTGGTGAAATATATTTTTTCCCTCCTGAGCAAAGCCATTAAAATTAAGTGTTCTACCTATAATATCTTTATAATATGTTTTGTTTACCATTACAAAAACACAATTTTTTTAAAAATAATTGAAAAACAAAAACTAAAAAGATATTATAAAATTGGTTAGAATAGTCATTAGTCATTAGTAATGGTTTACGGCCGTTCATAAGAGACTATATTGATAATGTTAAATTTAGTTGGAAAATTGCACCTAGTTATGAGAATCGAACCTTGGGACCTATGGGTTGTGTCAATTCAACTATAGTCCATTATGTTTTTATTAGTGCGTCTTAATACACGTTTAAGTCATACGCACTTATGATAGTTACTATAATGGGGTAGGAATGAGGAAGGAATCATTTTAGAGAGAATCTACTCAAATGTGCGTAGAGGTAGAGTGGGAAACCATTCAGGAAGTAAAAACCCTAAGTATATCCTATCAGGATTCGAACCCCGATCTCCCCGTCTTCAGCAGGTTAGTCTAACAGGAGACTAACGCCTTAGATCACTCGGTATTTACAATTAAATGCTTGTACGGGTGGTCTCCAATGTCCATGTCTTAGGTGGCTGTGTTTCTTGATTACTATTGAGGTGGGATGGAAGGGAGATTAACTTAGGCATAAGGCAAATATTTTATGTAGTTTTAATGAAAACAATTGCCAAAAGTAAATACAATATTGCATCAATAAATGCGTTTAGTTTAATTTTATACTTAGTCTATACTTATCTCAACAGTTTGGAATGCTAAGTTTTGTGCATCCTGGAACATTTATACAACTTTTTACTGAATTTAAGAGGGTTTTCATGGAATTTTAGCCTGAAATACAATGAATGAGCTATTTATATCTGTATGTATACATGTATATATCATTAACTAACACTTTTCACAAAAAAAGTATAACTTTACCGATAGTTTTGTGGAAAACGCCTTAGTATAGCAAATTCTCAGTAAATCCAAAATTTTAGAATAACAAGCAATATTAAATAACTGGAATTACTGACATTTTGCTGACAACGACTAAAAAACATAACGGGGTGTGCGTGATTGATCTTATTTCGTATCTTGAAAGATAAAGAAAAATTTCACTTGTCAGGAATATAGGCTGTTAAAGTTTAGTATGGCCTAATTGGTTACTTTAAATATATACAGATAGCCTCTGACAAAATCATGAATTTTATCTAGTTTGTAAATAAATTATACAAATACAAGTAAAATATAATAAAAATTAGCAAGATAAAACAATAAATACTTATGAAATCCACCACGTTGCACTTGGTTGGCATTGATGGGAAACCCGGTGATCTATTGATGTGATTTTGAATTCTCTCCTCACACTAATGTGGCTGATATTTCTTTAAAACTGCACTTCTCATCCCTATCCCTAAGATGAATTCGTTAGTAACCCTTGTGTTGAGCTTGAAATTTAATTAAAAACAAAGGGTGGAGAAGTAAAATAGAAAGTGGTGGGGGTAGACTTGAGAAGGAGCTGTGAAAACAGTCCATACTGCTATGTGTAAGCTGACACTTAAATTTAAGTACGGCAGAACTAAGTTATTATGTACCTAAAATATATTTAAAGATATTTTATGTACTAAATAACAAAGGTTTTTGTATATTTTAAATTATTACACAGGTCAAGCGTGTTTACGCCCCCCTCCCACACCTCCCTCATCCCCCCCCCNATCTTTGGTCTTGTTTTATTTGAACTGCAATATAACAGTGAACATATTTATCTTGGCGGTGGTAAACTATGCCCCTCCTCCTATCCCCCTCCCCTTCAACCACCCTTTTTCCAACTAAAATTCCACAGTTCGTAGTCGGTTCAGTGTATCCGCCATAGTGGGCGGTGGTTGTTAAAATATATCACGTGGCATCCTGTTTTGCGGGATATTAAAATAAACAAAGGAAATAAAATAAACCCTGCTAAAATAAATACTGCTACAGCCAGTTTAAGTACAGCTAGAGGCCACAAATGAATACGTGATGGGAAAGTAACACTTTATGATAGGCTGAATAGTTAGTAGCTATGATTTTATTTTAAATTTTATTATTAAATACTAACTTGCAATAATTTAAACATTAGAGGCCTTCAAATTAATCATAAACAATTTTATTCTTAAAATGTTTTAATATTTTAAGGTATAGAAAACCACACACACTACATTTTTCACATTAATAATTATAGTGTAAACAGATAGTAAACTTATTTTAATTTTCTCTCAAACTCTTGTATTTTATTTGGTTATTTTTGTTCCGGGTCATACTACCAGTCCGAGATGGACAAATTTAATTACACTAATAGAGTAGGAATGAGGAATACATGACTTTAAAGGAAATTAACTCACATTTTCGAAAAGGTAGAGTGTAATATCATTTGGGGAAAACCACCCTAATGGGTTTAGAACCCCAAACTCATAGTCTGATAAAAACAAATTAAATGATCTCAACATTTAATCCATGTACCTGCTGGTCCGGGTTTTATGTTAGCTATTATATAGTTATTACACTTGTACAAAAATTAGACCCTTGACGCATAGCTATCTGTTAAATTATTGAGTTACTTTTACGGTTAACTCTAAATCACTATCACCTGGGAACTTTATCACCTTATCACAATTAGATTAGAGAGTCCCTTCTTTGGATGAAAGCAAGCAAAATGTTCACAAAATGAGAGGAGGTTTGCGCCTTTCTTTATAATTAATATCCCACCCATTTCATTTTCAATTAATTATTTCTTCCACCCACACCCACCCATCCACTTCTTATCGTTTTGTCTTGATTTTCATGCCATTATTCTTTACTTTCATTTGTTTTAGTTTTCACTTTCTCATAGAGAAATTATTGTAATCGTGAACGTTTTTGACCTAAATATTATGATGGCTTTTCACAGTTTATGTGGTCCTGAATCCCAAATAATGAGTTTTACATTTCTTTCTCTCTGTGCGTCCGTCTATCTGTCACTATGTTTGTATTTTTCTGAGGCTACATCCGATACGGTTTCATGGATTACGTTCAAAACATGGTATTTATGTATTAAATGGTCATAATTCAAGTAAATATATTGATTTGGATTATAGTCCTCAAATTAAGTGTAGTTTACTAATAACTTATATTGAAAAATTCAAAATTCAATGAGAATAGCTTTAATGATTTTGTTCAAAATTGACATCTGGGATATTTGGGTATTACATTATAAACAACACTGTATACTTGTTTTTTTAGAAGTAAGTTTCATTTAGGAATAGTTAACTGATTTTTGAACATTTGAAACTGTTTGGGAAAAGTTAAAACATTTTAACCCGTGACTCAGAGATGGTTTTTTAGTGACTACGAGTGACGCTGACGCTTAGTCGCTCTAATCCTTAGCCAAAGCATTGGTTTCAAATATCACTTAGTAGCTATAGCTAATAAATACCTATAAAATAATACCAATTATATAATAAACTACTGCCATTTTCGACAGCAATGAAATTAGTTTGTATTTTATAAAAGCTTCTTAATTCAAATATATAGTCCACAAATACACCTTTAACATAATCTACTCGCATAAATGGACGCATGGTATAAATAGGACAGTGGTAGATTTGATACCTTTTATGTAAGAGATTGATGGCTTGGACACCATCGACTCAATTATAAAGAATTTTAAATAGATGGATTGGACACTTCATAGTTTGAATATTAACTGGACATAAATACAATCATTCGCCAACATACTTCATTTCAGTATGAGTGTGGTGATCATTTTTTATTTAGATAAAATAGGACAGAAATATATCATTTAAGTGACTATTTTTTGAGTATGATTTGCCATTATTTTTTTTAATAGCACGAAATAAAGTGGCTAGAGGAAAAATAATAGAGCGAAGAAGAAAATAATATTGGAAACACAAAACTATTTATTAAAACTCACTTTTCATTTCTATTTCAAGTTAACACTGAATTACATCAAGTCATTTAATACCTAAAAGAACATTATTTTCATCGTCACTTTCAATGAAAAGATATTAATGACAGAAAAGTTCTCTTTGTAAAGAAATATAAATCAATTTAGTATTAATTTTCTTTATTCAACTTTCATTATTGATTAATACATCTAAAAAAATAATAATTAAAGGGTGATTTTTTTACTCTGGCACTGTTTAATTTGACACATTATTTTCTCTAACTACAAAAAGAAGCACCCTTTGAAGTACTTGGTTAAAAAACAATACATATGGGTGTATTACTGCCTGTTCTGCAGGACAATAGGACATCATCAAAAAAGATTAGTGTCCTTAAAAAAAAGTATCTATGGCCACCCTAAGTATAAGCCATCCAGTTGAACGTTAGTTACTCCATACAGTAGTATGTTAGAGGTAAAAAAAGTTTAGCACAGCGTCTTACTACCTATTCAGGTTATACACATAAGTACTAATTATACTAATGAGTTAGGGATGAGAAAGGTTGAATTTAGAAGAAGTGTATCTGATTTTGCGTGGGAAAAGAGGGCTAAACCATTTAAGAAAAACCACCGTCAGTTCACCCGACCGCGATTATAACCCCAATCTCCCTCTCATCGTCAGTCTGGTCTCTTTAGAGAGTGACGCCTTAGAACATGTGGACATCAAAGCAGGTAAAAATTAATTATTGGTGGAAGGGGGAGTAAAGTTAGGTTAGGATAGGTTTGGAATGTACTGTCCAATCTACCTTGTGGGAGAAATCTTGGTGCAAAACTGCATTTCCCAATCTACCTTGGGGGGAGGAAATCGTGGTGCAAAACTGCATTTCCCAATCTACCATAGAGGAAAATGTTTGATGGTAGCCGGGGGTATAGAACAGTGCCCAATACACTTACCCCGCTCTAAATTTGCCCGTGCTTTGTATCCGCTAACTTCAGGTATAAACGCGCTAATCCCGTTTTAGACTAGACTGCCGATGATGGGGAAATTGGGGTTAGATCCCGGTCGGGTGCACTGAGGGTGGTTTTTCCATACTGGTTTTCCACTCTCCCTCCAAGTAAATGTGGATGCATTTCCTCTAAATTAAACATTCCTAATCCCTAAACCACTTGTAATTAGTACATAGTACATATTAGTAAATACCTGAATAGGTAGTAAGACTTGGTGCTAAAAAAAAGTATGTTACTCCCACGTAGGCTTACATTCTGGTTAACCCTTATATTGTTTACTGTATTGGAACAAACGGGTAGAATCCCTCAGTAAAAATAGACATTTCAGGCGAAGAGGAATCCTTTTCTCTGTATTTGCATGTGAGGAATTGAAAATAAAATAAGCAAAGGCTTTGAGAAAGAATTGGATGAATTCTATAGATTATTCCCAAACTTAACCAAAATTATACACCTTTAAGAATATGTGCTGTGCCTACCACTACACTTATTTTCTTTGCAATTTTTTTTCGTACATTCTCTTTATCAATTTTATTAAAATAATATTTGTTTTACTGACCGTAAAGAGGGAAGTTCCGTTGGAAGAATATACAGTATATATATATTTAACGGTATTATTTGTAGATAGAATAATTTAATAAATGCCAGAGTGTTTCAAAATATAGGGCTACATTAAACATTTTAATGTATATGTGCAAAAATTAGTTTCTGTAATAAAATTTGTTGGTAATTTTACTATTCACAAAAAGAGAACGAAAACAATGTTCAGTTCCACGCACATAATATTTTTCGTAGTTGATACTTCACTGGTTATTTCTTTGTAGCTACCTTATTTTTTCATTATAAGTTTCTCTGCTAAAATAAGTATGTAAACAATGCTAAGCATAGCCATTATAGAACAACCACGTTAAGATAGCCACTTGCTACTCTTGAGCAAGAGTCTACATCTTCGGCTTTTCCCGTGACTACTTCGGCGGTCTACGCCTTTAGGTGGCTTCCGTCTCTAGGCAAAATATTACTCCTTGAGATATAACAATTTTACCCGCATTTGCTTGGGGAGAGAGTGGCTTAAAATAAAAAGAAAATCCCTCCCTGAATATACGGCTGGGATTTGAACCCCGACCTCAACGTCACTAGCAAAGCAGATAAGACATGATCTATGCCTTAGCCAGCGTGTCCACCGAGGCGGGTAATCCACTACTCTCAATATATTATATTTATGCATAACACTTTCTCCAAACAAGGTGTTGCATAACCTCAAACGGTGTGATCCTGTTTTAACAGCCCATTTACACTCAAGTTTTTCTTTCAAGTCCGGGCACTTATTTTCCCTCAGAATGAATCTCCTGTGAAGAAGGTTGAATACGCGAATACAGCCCATTAGCCTGGTCATGACCCACGCTTTCGATTTTTGATTTCTCGTCCACCTCTCCCTAATGAGTAATGACCTATCCTGTACCTCCCCCACTTCATGTCATGACACAAGCACGCTCTCACCTATCATAATGACCGCCAATTAGATATATCGTGTTCGCCACATTCAATTGGATCATCCGATTATATTCCCATCGCAGACAGGGGGAACCACATACTCAATTATATTCAAAGTGGTCAATTAAATTATATAATATTTAATCACAGATTGATCCCTGACGAAGACACGGTAATTTAGTTTAAAATTTTGTTCATATATGGTCATTTGAATTATGTTTTTAGAAAGGTTTTTACATGCTACCATACTACCTATCCAGACTATCTACGTATTTACATTAATAGATTAAGTACGAGTAAATTAAATCTGAGATGAAGGACGATGAGAAAATATTCAGGGAAAAACAACTAAAGAATCCCCTCCTATATTATTTGGCAGCCCTAGTTCTCAAAGTAGAAATGCCATTATTCATGAAATACCATCCCTGACTCAAACGCAATCATTAACTGGACAAACAGCTCAGAGAGGGTAAATGCCTAGCCAACGTCATCTCTAGCGCTTTTCCCATTCAATTTGAGAGAAAAATCCAATCAAGATGCTCAAGAATGCTTTTAAGAAACCAAGTTTAGGTCGACAATAGTTGAACCCTGGCCTTCTTGAGTCAGCGTCCAGTATGCAAGTACATCTGCCACGCCTGGCTATATCCGATTAACACAAAACACTTAGCAAGAAATTACATTAAGCTCAAATAATTCATAATAAGTAGGTAAGGCTTTCTGAATTATCATCTAGTTGACACAACTGGAATTCATTTTTAATTCAATAGTTGTAATAAAGAGAGTGTATTTCATAAGATATTTTCAGGTCATGTTAATTTTCCATTTTTACGATGATCTTTGGGAAAAATGTAAACCCTTTTTATTGTATTGTTTTAGGGGAAAGGGGAGACCACAAATTTCCGGGAGATTAAATACATCATCATGAATAAACCAGAATTCAGATCTGTGCTGTTATTTTTCAATATCTGCTTTATAGAAGTGAATATTATATATTTTTTGATATAGGACATTTATTAACATCTTAATATCCCTGTCTTCTTAATAATACAGAATACTGCACTATGGTATTACAACTGTCTCGAGATATGTTACCTAAGCTATGCAATATCCGTGAGGTGAGATACAGATCAATTTTCATAGGAATTACCTTCTCTGACACCATAAAAAACTTCTATATATACGTTCAAGTATTCATACGTCAAATCAAATGTCACATTTGATAAATTTTATTGATACCTTTAAAGTAACATTAATAATATAATAAAATAATAAAATGCTATCAATGTTGACCACAGAATAAAAAGTTTGTATTTTCTAAAAGGCCCTTCCTATGAAAATTGGACAGTAGCAAAACATATACTGTACTATACATGCTTTACCTCTTCGAATTAATTTCAGATAGTTTCAAAGTTTCTAAATTACCAACCTGTCATCATCTTCTCAGAAATGTGTATGATTATTTCCTGACATTACTCGTCGGCAAAGAAACTAGTTTCACGAGATTATATCCTTATTCAAATTTTCAGTTGATTAGACTTCTGAAAACATTAGATTGGCAACGACATGCAGTAGCGGTGCAATGTTTACATGACTTCCTTGTTGATTTGCATAACTTGATCTATATTTGCTTTAAGACTCGTGAGACGTTTGCATCGTTAATGTTACATTTGTATCAAATATTTTCCCTCTTTACCTCTATACACCTGCATTATGAGAGAAAGTGTCGGCGCTTCTTGAGATATTACTGTGAGATTATTTAAAACATTATTTTACTCTTTTTTAAGTTACTATTCAAAAATACTAATGTTATTATTTACTAGTAAAGGTGGGTAAGAAGGATCATATTTTGAGGTGAATATTTTTAAATTTTTTGACGTTATCTTTTTAAATAAACTAAGGGAAGACAACACCAACAATATCCAATGACTTTATCAGAGATCAAATGTAGGTTTATCTTCAACCATTGTTTAAAACCTCATTTTCAATTGCACCACAAACAATTAGGTGTTCTTGATCAAATCTTTAATCAAGCTAACCAGTCAATTCTTTCCCATCAACAAACGTTTGATTTTACGATAATCACGATGATGGGAGATATGATCTATAAGTTTTAATAACTGAATTAGTTTTGTATATTTATTTAATTGGTTAGTAAAACTAAAGAGTATGTTTATACATTAATTTTGAGTGTGACTTGTTTTTAAGGATAGTAGTGTCAATTATGACGTCTTAAGATGAAGTTTTTTTAAAAAACTATACGATGAAGTTATTTAGAATGGTTTATGTCCAAAGCAGCTACAGGAAAGAAATGAACTTTTCTTTACTCATTTATATCTATACATATAATAAAACTGTAAAATTGTCTATACGTTCGATTTCGTCTGTTTGTTTTCAGTAAATTTAAAGAAATACTTATCGGATCAAGATGGGACTTTTCTGTTGAACTTCTTATACATACATATTTAACTATATACCATCACGCTATCTCATCAGCGAGCAAAACATTGTCGAAATAACCCGAATGTTAGTGAGCTTACATATGCATTTTAGATTTGTAGAGATACAAATATAACATCTTTTAATGTATGAGTCTTTTTCTTAGGCAACAAGGGGTCTGGAAAGATCAACAAACCATGAACATAGACATTTTTTTATGTCTTACTTGATCACCAAATCAATTTCAATCCAAAGCGTGATTACAGAATATATATAAATCTTAAATCCAAAAAGAAACTATATTTTGTGTTGGTTGTTTTATATTCACATTAATGGCAAATCTTGGTTCTTTAACAAATCAATCTTACATCTAGGTGACGTTCAACATCTTTATGTGAGTTCATATAGCATTTAGTACATGGATACATTTCCAGACAAATATGTACCTAATCATCCCGATAAAAGACAGAAAGTATTAGTCAAATTAAGAAATATATATCAATACATATATTCCAATTGTGATATTTTGTTTTGTTTGTACCTACACCTCACTTACAGTAAAGTGGAATCAAAATTCAGTTTTAAAAGACCTTAGACATAGCATATTGAGATCCTTACGCCTTAAACTTTTTGACCTCCAGTGTGTGTAGTTCCAAATCCAAGATAAATAAAAAGCTGGCACTTTTCAAGTCTACTTAGTGAAACCCCAAGGTGTGCTCCTCAGGTGTTAAAAAAAATCAAACACGTTGAGCCTAATGCCTTAAACCACTTTTAAACAATTTTAAACTTTATATATGTAGTCAGGGAAATCCTTAGCGTGTACATCTTAGCCTCTTTTTTTACAACCATACATTGTGGCTACCGATTCAGTTAGTTAAGGAACCAAGAAACATAAAAATAGAAGACTTGGTACTAATCATTTTCTTTGACAAACCGTAGTTTTTGTTAATACACATATTGTGGGCCTGGAGTATTAAACTGTGTGATTGCTGGTAGTCCCGGGACACTCATTTAAGAGCGTCACTGAGCTATACATGATTCTTCCCGTGTTCAGAATCATTCTTCACTTGTTCGGAGTCATTCTTATAGTTTTAGGGCAGAATCTGTGATCTAAGCGTTATCTCAAAAGAAAAACCGATGATTTCTACACGTCCATCACAGACTTCGCTTTGAAACGACGAGTGGATAATGACCCTGAGCACGGAGTGAATAACGGATAGCTCAATGATAGAGTATTAGTGCACTAAGCCAAGGCTCCCCGGCTCGATTCCCGTGCCAAGGTGTAATTTTTCCAATTTCACGAGTATTACCGTGATAATGGTTTATGTTACCTGCATCTTATTAAACCCAAATATTTACACAAGTGTAATAAGTACGAGGAAAGTAGAACTTTAAAGATCTGTACACGTATTTAAGTGGAGTGAAAGGTGTAAAGTATTTACGTATCACCACCTTAAATATGCTCGTCAGGATTTGAAACCCAACCTCCCTGTCACAGTCAAACAACACAAGACAAGTTGAAGCCCTAGCCCTCGTGCCCACCGATGCGTGAGAGCTAGACGAAAATGGATACACGTGACAAACTAAAAACTATTGTTATTGTGAAGAGTCTAAAAATGAAATTTTTTGTAAAAATATGAGTTGATCCTATGATTATCACCAAAGCTATTAATGGCTTAGTCTATAGGGTAGGATGAGGATGGTAATCGATTAAAAATGCATCCATGGGTGCGAGGCGATAGGTAAATGAAGGTGACAAATCATACCTGGAGAACCCCACTCAGTACAATATAGAGGTATTTGAACCCTGACCTCCTTGTCATCAGCAATTCAATACATTGTAAGACTGATGTCTATCGACCAATGTTGGTTTAGCAGTTGCGAACTTTCGTCGAAAACCATTGGTTTTTGTTTGGTTTATTCTTAAAAGAATTAGAAAAATCTTTGATGCATTCACTGAAGATTTTTTTAAAAGAGTATTTCTAAACGAGAAGCAATTCTTTTCGATGAATCCTGGAATTCTCCCCAATACGATTTTCAAATTTTTTTTAAATGAAAATTTTAAAATTCCAAAAATGTTCAAAGTGAAAGACGCAATTTTAGAAATAGCAGTTTTTTTCGAAACATGTTTCTCGAGTTGAGTATTAAATACAAACAGATTTAACTATTTATTTTTGATAAATGCTTTTATTTCAAGTACTATCATATCAAATTTTACAAATTTGAAATAGCAATACCGTAATTTACACGTAAATTTGCTTTACTCTGTGAATGAATGGACACTATTAAGACAGGGTTCCTTATGTCATAAAAAAACGTGGTTGTGTTCTCTAAATATAAATTATTGAGCTGTAGATTTGCACAAAAATCATTGAACATATGAACATATTATGGGCTAATTATATACCAATTTTCGTAGGAAGGGTCTTGACCGACAGAAAGTCCCAGGTCTGCTTTCACGTATTCAAACATCAAGTCATGTGATACTCAGCTGTTACTGTTTGTATATATTATACACGTATAAAATAACACTAATAATATATTCAAATATTTATAATTTAGAGCACAAAAAATGTTTATAATCTCTTAACGATTCTTTCTATGAAAACGGGATTATATAAACCCTATAATCTGAACAAGTAAGAAAGTTGACTTACGCATTTTTGGCCTTGGTACGTCTCGTTTACTGTTAAAAAGTTAGATGATGCCTTTCTTATAAAATATTTTCTCTTTAATTTAGGTACATCCAAATTATTATTTAAAAAAACAAACAACAGATAGTGAGGGTGACCACAGTGACTAAATTTACTAAACCACACGCATCAGGCCCACATCTAAACTTCAAACTCATCTTTTCTTGTCTTGCATGAGAAAATTAAGATTAAAAAAAAGAGTGTTTATTTAAGCCTTAAAAAATTATGTTAAAAGTTAATTTAAATTTTAAATCGTGAAGTGCGGACAATACTTTCGTAAAGTTTTGGAGTGGGGGTTCGGGTGGTAGGAGAGGGGTGATCCGTCAGGAACAATCGTGTCTCTCCAGTGGGTGTGAACTTCTGTGCTGTTACTTTCTTCGTTTGTCGCATTGTTGATGGGTGGAAGTGCCCCTCCCCCTTCCTCTTGTGGCTGCGCCTGAAAGTCAAGGTGAAATGTGTTATGGAGGATGGGAACCGGTAAAAGTGAAGATGCTCCCCGGTAGAAGAAAGTGCCCTACTCCGGAATGGGATGGGTAAATCACTCGCCTCTTGAAGAGTCTACAGAAGGACAACTTTGAGGAAGTGGATGAAATGCCATTTGCTCGCCATTCAACGCAAGCATTCAACGCATTCAACGCATTCATCTAAGATGTAAAAATTAATGAAGTGGTTTTTAGGGAAAATGCATTTTCATTGGTTGTGTTTGCTCAAAGGGAAAACGGAGAACCAAAAAGGAAAATTCACTCTTGGTACACCCAGCTGGGATTCAAATCCCGTCCTAACCACCACCGGTTTTTCAAACTAGACAAGTTTGACTTTTAGTGCTTGTGATTCACCGAT
>CABFWB010001399.1:126331-141354 GCA_902151455.1 Timema bartmani
CCCCCCCCCCCCAACACTTCTCCCAGCCTTTTATTTTTAGAATCTGTATCTATTTATTTTTTCAAAAAATAAAACCTTATTATGCTTAGTTTTATTCCTGAGTTCGAGTGAGCCTTACATTATTTTTAACACTATTTTGATAGAAAACCATTTGTAGGCTACTTTATGGATTAACAAACTTTTGTTCTCAAATAAAGATTGTTGGGGATTATTTAATATTTTGATTGCTAAATAAAAAAATAATATTGCGTTTATTAAGAGCGTTCATCATATCAGGCCCAACTCAGCTCCCGACTTGCGCGAGGTAGGGGAGTTAGAGGGAAAAGAAAATACCAGGATATGCCAGAAATGTGTGCAGTGCATTCGTATTTGAATGACTACTCGAAATTTTCCGCTGTGATGTTGGGGGACAAAGCGACAAAGCTACTTGTTAATAACTACAGTGCTAAGAGAGAATGAAGATTTGTTCACAATGCTTATCTGTGAAACTATTCTAAATTAGTCAAAAACGGCCTTTTCAATGAAGTTTTTAATCCAAATACCATTTAATCTTTCGTATTTTTTTATTTATCTCAATTTAATTTTTTAAATAATTTTCTATTTTTTTTCTGATAACATTTAATTATAAAACATTCGTTTTGGACTTAAGTAGTAGGCTTAACCAAAGATTCTGACTCTATTCGAAACTGAAGACAGTGGATTCACATAGGCTTATAAAAATTAATGGTTTAAGAGTTTCTACGCTGAATTCATAGTAAAACTATTTTAGTTATTATAACAGGCTAATTTTAAACTATATATTTTTTATATTAGTTAGTTATTGCAACCTTGATTTATACTTAACCTAATTAATAAGTTTGAATGGAAAGTTCTGAGTCCAATGATACCATTTAATGTTATGATCGCTAAAGTACACTTATATACTTTTTTAATGAAGGGCTCTATAAATAATAGAAGGGGTAGGGGACTACATTTTTTTGCACTGCGTCTTACTGTCCATCCAAGCTATCTTTATTTAACCCCACTAATGGAATAATGAGTAAAAATACAGGAAATGTACCCGCATTCCCGTGAAGGAAGAGTAAGAAACCATCAGGGAAAAGTAACCCTCACTACATCAATCCCGAATTCAAACACCAACCTTCCTGGTAGATGATCTTAACGTTTAGTGCTCCTAGCCCAGGATGTAAGGGTGGATGGGAGATTAAGGAATATAAGGAGGTATGGTATCATATTTGCAGCATTAGTACAAATTGGAACAAGTCTATTGTTCCAGCATAATTTAAAGTCTAGCCCGACACAGATTCAAGCTTTCCACGAGACAGGCACGTTCCTGCAGAAGTGCTTAGTTTTATTTATTTGTCATTAATAATTAATTTGAGTCAGATTTTAATTCCGACAACCCACATAGTACAGCATAGGGGTGTTTATAAAATGAAGTTTAAATATATCATCCCACTCCATAATATAATGTTCAGTTACAGTTAGCATTTTATATTCTTCGAAAACTTGAATACACAAATTATCATTAAAATGAAACATTTGGCTTACTTTTAAATAGTCTCTTACCTCTAATACCAAATGTACTAAATATTTCTTAGAAAATCTGCGATATTTTGTTTTAAACAGAAAATTATTTAATACATGTTTAAAATGGTAACCGCCTCGTAAAATCACTGAAAAACCACAAATAATGCTTTAAATATCACACTTATTTTAAGACTGTGGCAAGATTTTAGGTGTCTTTAAAGAGCTGTTTAGGGTCTGAGATGAATTGACTTCTTTTTTTTGTTAGTAATCACTATAATCATGAATTGGAGCTCGACCTGTTGAAGACTCATACATTATACAGGGCAATTACTCACAATTGTTTATTTTCCATCATTCATTTTATTCATTAAAAATATGAATTATTTATGGATCGCAATATCTATCACGCTCTTACTGTATTCAATGAGATTAACTTTTATGACATCAGCTTAGGTGGCCACGTGGTCTAAAGCACTACTCCTATGTTGGACTAGACTGTCAAAGACGGAGAGATCGGGGTTTGATACCGGTCGGGTGCACTAAGGGTGTTTTTTTCTTAAATGCTTTTCTACCCTCCTTCCACGTGAATGTGGGTGCACTTCATCTAAATTAAACCTATCTAATATCTAAGCCATTAGTATAATTAGTTCATAGGCGTATACAACCCAAATGGGTAGTAAGACATGGTGCTAAAATCTTTTATGACACAGCTGGCCTATTAGAGTTTTACACTCAAGAACCATCAGCATTTATGAAACAAACAAACATATAACTTACTTTTACTAAAAAACCACAACATTGTTTGATGTTAGGCTATATCATACCCATTCCTCGACATCGAGTTCCTGTGTAGCTACAGGTAAGGAAACTGCATGCTGTGGATTCCCACGTTTTACGAACAGTTATACCAACATAACGCAATAAACAATGACATTAAACTACAGCTTGTCCGGTAGGGCGTAGCGTGCCACCGAAAGTCCAAAACCTTGTAGCAAGATCAAATAATTCTTCTGAGTGGAAGTAGGGGAGAATGACGAAAGCTCAATGGCTGGTATCCCGCCTTGGTGTTATCTCTGGCTAGATCCAGTTAAATATTAGTTTTAAGTGTGATTGTTTAATATCATCGTTTTCTCAAAGCACCGCCTCACCACTGGGTTTGCGGATTAAAAGTCGGTATTGTCTAAGTATGTTATGCCAATCACGAGGAGGTTGGGGTTGAGTCCTGGTCAGGTGAACTAAGAACGTTTTTTACTGAATGATTTTTCGCATTCTACCTTCAAGCAAATGCGGACTAATTTCCCTTTACCCTTATCTTCCTCATCCTTACCCATTAGTGTAGTTAAATGCGGATATCCTGGATGGATAATAAGATGCGGAGCACAAAAAACCCTCAAAAGTCACCGTGTACTGTACATACTTTAATTTACCACTATTTGGCTAGTAATGAATTTAGCTATACTTTTATTAAAACCTGGTAAAAATAAATGCTTGCTTTGGTTGTCGCATGGGCTAAAGTACTTGGGGTACGCGTACCCACGGGGGTACGTTAAAACATCTTAGGCTGTACGTAATATTAAAAAAAAAAACTTTTATATACTATTTTGTTTGTAATTTATTTTATTTATTTAAGATATAGATTATATAATATGTATAGCTTTAATTCTGTATCAACAACTTTAGGGGTACAAATTTGTTATTATTATTATTAGCACCGCGTCTTACTACCCGTTCGGGTTGTACGCACTTACGCTAATGTGTAATGGTAGGATGAATTGTGAGATGAAATGGAGGACCTACAGTTTAACGTGGAATCTGAACCACGATGGAGTCCTGGCATTCCACACATTCACAAGTTGTGATCAATACACGTCTTGTCAGAAGTGAAGGAAGGGTTTGTCAATCAGATAAATCTGTGCCAGGACCGAGGATTGGACCCCGGACTCCCAGCACAAAAGTCTGACACCTTACCCCTAGATCACAAGGCCACCCAGGGCTACAAAGTTGAATGGGGAAATTATACATGGGGGTACATGAATAGCAAAGGTTGAATACCACTGGAACACTGGTTTAAGGCACCACTTTCGAATGAGATTGGATGGCTGATGACGGAAAGATCGGATTTAAAATCACTGGCCGGGTGTATTGAGGTTGGTTTTGCAGCATGTAAAAGCTTCAGTTTTACATGTTAGCATAAAATACCATCAATATGATTAACACTGTGATTACAAGTGCTAATATATTCAAATACTATGTGGCAGGTGTTAACTCACTGTGGATTTATGTTACCGGGAAACACCAAAGCTCCAGAAAGGCTGCCCCAGCTGATCGGGCCGGCACCACTAGCAAATCGACGTCTTACTCTCAAGCCACGCTTCCAAGAAAAGGCAAATAATTTTCTCTGGGTGCCACACCAACAAAGAGCGCTAGTGGTCAATTTGCGCAATTTCGTAAATGGACCCTTCTTCCCACCTTAGATGTCCAGATGCTAGCCTGTCCTCGAGTTCGTCTGGCACATAACTTTATAAGCGTGATCCTTCACTTCACATAATACGGGAGTGCAAGATGTCGTCCTGCCTCCCTTACGTGTGCTTGGCTGTTGGAGCGTTTTTAGCGACTGCTGTTTTACGTCCAGATGGAGACCACCGCGAAGAAGAAAAAAGGAGTTGGCGTCAGGGTTGGCAGAAGACCACTGGATGAGGCGTTGAAGAAGCCCGGGCTCAGGAAGTGACCGGCCCCGATCAAGAAGAAGTTGGTGGTGAACGTTGGGGATCAGACGTCAGCGGCAGGCTTATGCAACCCATCTTGGCGGGGGGAGTAGAAGGTCTCCTTTCGTGGGGACTGAAGGCTCCTCCGGTCAGGAAGGCGCTCGGGCTGGGTGGAAAGTGGTCCTCCACAAGCCCGAAGGCCGAAGCTTTAGGGGCAGCTGCTCTCTCGAGGGACAACAAGCCTGCAGTCCAGGCCGAAGCCAGTGGGGCCACTCCAACTTCTGGAGTCGAGTGTGCTGCTGTCCGGAGCATGCGCAAGTCGCATTCAGGTGACGAATCAGCCCTTTCCAGTGCCAATAGAGCTGGAGTAACCTCCCAAATTACCGGGGAGGGGGGCGCAACAAGCAGCCAACCTGGCAAAGTCAGCGGGGCCCCTCCAACTACTGGAGGTGAGCGTGCCAATGGTGGCTGCCACCAGGAGTCGCTGGCCCTTCTCGGGGTGAGTGACGATCTGGCCCTATCCAGGGCCAACTTGGCGGCCAGCGTGACCTCCCCAACTACCGAGGATATGGGCGCAGATGTCCAGGGTGAAGCCAGTGGGGCCTCTCCAACTACCGGAGGTGTCCGTGCCGCTGACGGATCCACCAGGGCATCCGGTATTGCATCCTTGGGCCTTGACTCGTTGGTCAGTGCTGGCCCCCTACAATGCAGCAATGCCAATGCGGGCGAGTCTGGCGGGGCCCCTCCAACTACAGGAAGAGTGCGTGCCACTGACGGCCAAAAATAACTGAAGGCCCTTTTCAGGGCCCTCCATCATGATGGGTGGAAATCTAACGGTGCCAACGGAAGCCCTGACTAGGTGGAGCCCAGCTCTCTTTCGCAGGTAAAGACCACTGCAAGTGGCACTGACGCGAGCATGATCGCAAGGGTCTAAAAAACCCAAGTCAACTTCGACACCTCCCACCAGGGAGTGTTAGTAAGTAAGAAACGCCCGGCTGAATTTTCTTCAGACTCGGAAGACTGGGTCACATGCTTCGCGCGTGTTGACAGCTTGTATGATTCCGTGGACGTGGAGGAACTGTCTTCAGGACAAGACCTCTCGTTAATGCGTGATGAGTCGAGCCAGAGACCCGATGATGAGTCTGAGGAATTTCAGACCACAAGACTCCGGTGAAGGGGTAAGTCTGGCAACACCAGGAAGCTACTGGGGGGCAACCCTAACCATCTATGCGGTAGCTCTGGTGATGAGAGTGAGGTCAACAGTGGCCCGGGACAGAGTGCACCAGCGCTGGGCAAAGGTGGGAAGCCGTGGAAACCTAAGGGTAACAACTAAAGCCGTGCCTCACCCCAGTCTGGTACTAGTGGTTCTGGGCCGGCTCACAAAGCAAAGGGGAAGATTCCTCCCATCATCTTGTGTGATGTGGAGGACTACTCCAAGGTGGCGAGGGCCATCCAATCCAAGGTTCGAGAGCCTATGGAGGTGGTCAGGCAGCCGGAGGATTAAGTGCGCCTCCAGTGCGGGTCGGAGGAAGTTTACCATGCCCTCCAGAAGTTTTTGTTGGGCTTGGGGATCCAGAATTGCTCCTACAAGCTGGGACGAAAGCGACTGGTCAGGGTCGTGGTGAAGGGACTCCTGACACGGAAAAACCCTGGCGACATCCTGGAAGAGCTGGTGGAGATGGGTTTCCCCTTGAAATCCGTCACCCAGATGATCTCCCAGTGGAAACGGGATCAGAGGACCGGTGAAAGGCAGCGGTTGTCGAATTTCATTATCTCTCTGACTCCCGGGGAGCATAACTCAAGGCATTACTCTATATCAGTCTTGTATGGGCTCCGCGTCAGGGTGGAGAAGTACAAAACTCCCGGCGGCCCGGTTCATTGAAAGAACTGTTTGTGGTTTGGGCATGTGTGGAGGGATTGCCGTGCTAACCCTAGGGTTGGGTTCTGTGGTGGTGACCATGAGAGGGGTGGGTGTCCGGCGTAGAGACGATTTCCCCCGATGTGTCTGCACTGCTCAGGAGCTTACTCCTCGGCATGGCGGGGCTTTTCCACGTACAGGTCCTTGCGGGTGGTAGGGACTTTGCGGGCCTCCAAGGGTCAAGAAGAGAGGACGGATGGTCTAAGCGAAGGCCAGAAGCCCTCGGGGAACGTTGCGGTACGGAAGGTGACCGTGACTCTAGCTCCAACATCAAAGACGCTGGTGCAATCTTTCGCCAGTGTGCTGTCAGGGAGACCAAACTCTCCACATCAGGCCAAGGAACCTGCCAAAGCGACCTTATCAGAACCAATGGTATCTGGATCTTCACTCTCGGTCAAAGACCCATTCAAGACCACTCCTCTCCCAATTCCAACCCTCACTTCCCCGTCCCCGCACCATGCACCTCTATTCCCACCCCTTTGCACCCTTCCAACCCTTTCTTACCACTCCCCCCTCCTAAACCCCTTCGCCCCTGCCACCCCTACACCCAACCCTCCTCCCACACCTACCCTAGAGAGTGACAGTGCAAATCTCAAAAATTGCATCGAGCTACTTAAGGGCATTCCGGGACATGGATCCACTTTTCATCGAGTCTCTTAAGGAAGGTCCAGGAATCTCCGAGAAGTAACCGTGGCCACCTGGTCATGGAGCACATCATCCTTTACCTGGTCTCTCATGGCAGCACACTCGAATAGAGGACCACTACTGCTAAAGGAGCTCACGGTCGCACTCTGAAACGCTAATTGAGTGGCGGGGAAGAAGGCTGAGCTTGAAAGTTTCCTGGCAAAGCATCGTGTCGATGTAATGCTTTTGGAAGAAACCCACTTGAGCTCTGCAATGAGGTTCCCGTTAGCAGAGTTCATCTGCCATTGGAGTGACCGAGCGGGGGATGTGTGAAAGGGTGGGACGGCAGTCCTGGTCCGAATGGGCTGGTTCGACTGGGCTACGAGGGCTGACATTGAAGTGCTGCTTCGAGGTATCATGCCTTTTTTAATCGGTGGTGACTTCAACGCTAAGCACCCTTCATGGGGCTCCAGGATTATGTGCGCTCGTGGTGGATTGCTCCATGACGTCATAGACGTCCCAACCCCACCCACTTCCCTCACAATCCCCTTATCTTCCCAGACATCCTTGACTTCATTGTCTCCAGAAGGATCAGAAGGGGGTTAATGCTGAAGTCTCTAGCTGGGCTATACTCGGATCACAATCCCGTTCTTGTGAGCCTGGGACGCGCAGTGTCTTTCATAGACCCCCAAAAAATCCGACCTCAAGCGCAATGACTAGGACAGGTTCACGAATGTGTTTAGAGAGAGGTTGGGACCCACTCCTACCTTTCGAACAGCAGCAGAAATCGATCGCGGTGCGGAGTTCATAAAATTCCACCATCAAAGGTTCTCTTGAAGCTTCGACGCCGAGGCATCGTCTTAAGAGGACGCCACAGGATTATTTGCCCGATTCTATCCTCAGGCACGTCCGGGAGAAAAATTGGCTGAGGAGGGCCTGGAAAATCTCGAGGGACCCGGTAGACAACGCCAACTGGAGCCGCAAAGTCCATGCGGCTCGCGAGATGGTCCAAGAACTACCAGCACAGTGTCTGGGAGGACAAGATTGAGAGTCTGTGCGTCCAGGACATGTCCCTGTGGAACATGACGAGGAACTTAATGTGAGTCCCCGAACCAAGACCACCTATTGTAGGTCACAACAGGGTGGCCAACTCCGACCAGGAGAAGGCCGATGCTCTCGCTGAGCACTTAGAGGCACAATTTGTACCGACTGATGACCCATAGACCCGGTGCACATTGCGCACCTGGCTCAGGTTATCGGTTCGATTTCGTACAGACCCTTGGGTGAACCTGAACCCACGTAGGCGACTAAAATGTCGCGGGCGTTAGCCGCTCTAGGACTAAACAAGGCCGCCGGACGTGATGGTAACAATAACGTGGTCCTCAGAAAGCTGCCCTTGGAGGCGATTAACTTCTTCGTGGAGTTATTCAACGCCGTCCTGCTCCTGAGTCACTTTGCCAAGCTCTGGAAGAACGCCAACGTCCTCTGCTTTCATAAACCAGGTAAGGACACGGCCCTAGCTTCATCTTACCAACCGATCAGCTTGCTCAACTTTTTGAGAAAGTTGTTCGAGAGATTTCTACTGACGAGACTGACCCAACATGTTTGCGAGGTGGCCACATTGGTGGACGAGCAGTTCGGCTTTCAGGTGGGACACGCTACGTCTCACCAACTCGTCCAGCTCGTGGAGCAGGTCATGAGGAACTTCAACATCAACAGGCTGACTGGTGCTCTCTTTCTTGATGGGGCAAAGGCCTTCGACCGTGTTTGACACGAAGGTTTCCTTTTCAAAATCCTCTCCCTGAATATGCCCTTCTACCTAGTTAAGGTTGTACAATCTTATCCATACCACCGTACCTTCTCCACTACCTTTGGGAACGCCACTTCCCAAGTTAGAAGCATTCTGGCTGGAGTGCCACAGGGTTCTCCCGCGGGCTTGGTGCTCTTCCGTCTGTATGTTAACGACATTCCTAAATCTCCAGACACCAAGTTGGCACTGTATGCGGACGACACGGCTCTAGTAGTGGAGTAGTGGTGAGGGCAGCTCGTGGAGAGGCGACTCCAGACGTACCTGACGCAGTTGGAGGGGTGGCTGACCACCTGGAAAACAAGTATTAACGTAGAGAAGAGCACAGCAGGGCTCTTCAGATGGAAAAGAAAGTTTTACAAGCTGGCTCCACTCCGGTTGTTTGGAGAGCAGATCAGATGGGTGAACAGTGCTAAATACCTGGGACTTACGCTGGACACCAAACTGACCTTGCGACTACACTGCACTGAGAGACTTAACAAGGCGAGGCAAAGGCTGGGAATCCTAGGTCCACTTCTTAAGAGGCGTAGCGCCCTGTCTACAAGGAACGGTCTGACTCTGCACAAGCATTTGCTCAGGCTGATCTTCAACTATGCGTGTCCTGCTTGGGGCCACCTGGTGGACACGTATATGAGGAGGCTGGAGGCGTTCCAGAGCCGGTGTCTGAGGATCATTGTGGATGCACCTTGGAACGTTCGGAATGTGACTCTGCATCGTGACCTGGATATGCCTACCATCAAGGACCAATTCCGGAAGCTGGCACAGTCCTTCTACGACATACTTTCCGGTGCCACCAATCCTCTTATCCAGGGGCTTGGGAATTACGTCATCGACCCTGGAGGGTGCCACTGACGTATAAAGCCCTGCTCGGATAAGCAAGAAGTGTCAAACTGTGGTTTGGGAGGCTCTCACCCAACCCTCCATAGAGTAGTGTCTCCGCACATAACTCTAAAAACCCTTATCTGATTTCTCAATTACTTTTTACCCCTCCCACCAAGAATAATAATATGTTTTTATTTGTTTCAGAAACTTCGCAAATTGCGACAGTCCGTTTGTTTTAGATTCCGAAACCACACGGTGTGACCAATTGGTTGATACATGTTGGAATTTAATCTCGTGCTCCCCTTTAGGGTGCATCAGCGCATGCTAATATGCGACTGCGACTGTGACTCACATAATATATTTCAATATATCTATTTGATGGAGGAAGAAATTGAACGTAAACCTACATCGCCGAAGAATCTACGAGTGACTACGATGTGTCGGTTTCACCATTCCGTCGCCGAGGAAGACTCATCTGAGACTTTAAGTATCTACAATTTAGAATCTTACTATGTCCATAAGACATAGTTTTTTCAGTCAAAATGTCTGACTTTGTTTGCTAAGCCCATAAGGCTTAGATGTAAATGTTGCTCGTAACTCCTCTTTTGCTATGTCTTTAAGACATAGTTTTGTGTTTAGAATGTCTGATTTTATATTCTCTGTCCATCAAATATAAGTCTTTGTGTCAGGATGTTTGACTTTAGTTTCTATGCCCATAAGACATAAAGTTATTAGTCAAAATTATGACATTTTTCCTATGCCTATATGGTGTAGTTTAGAATGAATTACTCCCTAAACTATGTGTCCATGATTAGGATATCTTTATGGTGGAAATCAGGTCATCTAACGTTTTCTTTAATGACCTAGTTAGGTCAGCGATAGATTGCAGTCACTATTGTCTCTTTGAAGTGTAACTATTTAAGGTACGCAACCTGTGGGAGTGTTACTAGTTGGTAGTAGTGGCCCGCGGGAATAGTGTTTTGGCTCCGGCCCCTGTGGGAGTCGTTTTGTATCAAGTGATACTAATATTGGTTGTACATATTATTGTGTGCACTAGAAATGTGGGGAAGTATAATTATACTATTGAATGTCCAGGCAGTACTTATTGGGAAGTGACCAGCCATATTATGTTAACCGTGTGGATGCCTGATTGCTCGCCATGTACTATTTGTAAAATGCAGATTCCTCTTCAAGGAAATTAACCTTAGGCTCTCGTAACTCTCTAAGGAGTTAACTCAAGCTAACAAACTTATTTGTATATCCATCCACATAGTATCTCTATAAAACTAGGATTAAATATCCCTTGTTTTCATTCATTATAATTTCACTATTATTCATAAATAGACCTATCTGGTCTTAGTCTGGTTTTAGCTAGGCTAGATTATATTCTTGTATTGTGGCCTAGCCACATATTATTAGTTTGCCTATGATTGAATGCCGCTAAGTTGAGGCAGACGCTCCTTCGTAGGAGAATGAGCGTTGATCCTCATTTTAAGAGTTACTAAACTATTCTATAATATACACTTTCTTACTTCTGTTAGTGCCTTGTCACCAAGGTGATTATTTCTATTCCAGCGTATCGTGAAGTTTACGATCATGGTAACTGAATAAAATTATCTTTAATAACAATGGACTGCTTGATCAATAATGTAATTTAATATTTATGTAATTCAATTTCTCTTGTTTACATTTAATTAAAATGATTTGTTAAACTTATATATTTCTCTTATATCTCATCCCTCCCAAAACTTTCTTATTTAACTTTGTGTGTAATTGTAATCATCACTTCTTCTACTTGTTAGGAGAAGCGAGGATTCAGTTTTTTCCTTAATCTTTTTCTACTTTAACTCCACACAAATGCGGGTTGTATTCATTCTAAATCCTACCCTCCTCATTACTAACCTATTAGTGTAAATATTGGGTAGCCCGAACTAATAGAAGGATGCGATGCACGTATATATGTGCTAAATCTGTTTCCTTTTAGTAGTTTTAAACGTGGGAAAGGGACATTGGAACCACACGCCTCCTTTCTTTGAAACTCTCGGCATGAGAACTAACATTTAAACGAGGTCAGTGATGAACTACAGTCCAATTTTCATAGAAAGAAGCCCTTTAGAAAAATATAAACTATTTGTTTGAGGGTAAAATTGGAAAGATTTTACGATATTATTAGCCTAAACTGTTATTTTTTAAGTATTGATATTATTGATCAAGAGCGGACGTTGCAGCTCACATGACTTGACATATGAATACGGGAAAGAATAGGCCTATTCTTTAATTTTTTCATCAACCGGATAAGGATTTTCCTGTGCAGATTGGACTGTAATTTCACACAATAGAAATGCAGTTTCGTTTGAGTCATTAACAGGTCGGTCTAAAATCTAGATCTATTTGACCTACTCGTTTAGCTAAGTAATCTTAGTTAATTATTAACCACCCATACAAGCGGCCCCTTCAACAAAGACGTTAGTTTCGTCTTGTTTGGTTTGTGGGTTACTTAGAGATCGGGATTTGAATGCCAGGCGGGTGTATTAAGATGGTTTACAATAAAAACAAAATTTACTAACGAAGCAATAACATTATTGTACGTACATTTACTCAAAATAGTCCCTTACCCATTCATATGAAATTAATGTATCTATATGTGGATAGCCCGGCTGGGTAGTAAGATCTAATGCACAAAAATAAATACATTCATAAATATTAGATTCAATATAAGGAGCTATTAACGATGCTAGTTTATTTATAAGAAGAGAAACCGTAATAGGTTGGAGATGGGGTGGGAAAACCACTGTGATGAATCACATTTGGAATACCATCCCCACTGCATCCGCCTTCAATTCAAACCGGTTTTGATTAGAAACGCCCCATTTGCACTTTTTGATGTAGATTCCGTCCCATCATTATTATAATAATAATAATACTTAGCACCGAGTCTTACTACCCGTTTGGGTTATAAGCTTGTATACTAATTACGCTTTTAGGAATTTGGAGGGCTGAATATAGAGGAAGTGATCCCGCATTTGTGTGGAGGGAAAGTGGAAAACCATTTAGGAAAAACCTCTTCTAGTTCAGCCGAGTGAGATTCTAACCTCAATCTCCCCATCCTCGGCAGTCTAGCTCAACATGAAACTAGCGCGTTAGCTAATTACTCCACCGGGGCTATAAGCTCCGGTGTAAATTCCAGCTCGTTAGAAGTGAAGGATGCTAATCTTCCCTTGGATAAATAATATATTTTTTTAGCACCTTGTCTTACTACCCATTCGGGGTATATTCTAATATAATACATTATAACAAATAAACTCTAGTAATAAAAACAATATCGTTTGAAGGCCAAATGGCTTAAGGCATCATTTTTGTAATGACAGGGAGATTGGGGTTCAAATCCCGGCCGAGTCTATTGAGGGTGGTTTTCCCTAGATGGTTTTTCACTCTCCCTTCACGCAAATGCGGGTAGATTACCTATAAAATGCTTCCTTCCTCATCCCTACCCCTTAGATTAATTATTATTTATGCGTATAAACTGAACAGGTAGTAGGACGCGGTGATTTTAAAAAAACGTAGTTCAGAAACGACTTTTTTTGTCTTATTTATATAAAAAATTCTTTGATACCTGCTTTATTCTTCCTCATGATTTGTTTATATTAACTTTCATTTCCTAGGCAAAAATTTATCAATGGATATAATACAAGGATCATTTCAAGTTTTTAAAATTCTACCTAATATCGAAACTTTTACTGTCCTCTTTGATTATCTATAAGCTCACCGAGAGAATTACACTTTTAAATATTTACATTACACCTCTTTGACAAACTTAACCATTGATATTTCTCTAAAGTTATACTAAGCCACTTTATCAGCCATGAATTCCTCTTTTTTCCCTACATTTTTAGCACCGCGTTTTACTACCCATTCGTATTTCACGCTTTTTTTCTCTTGTTGCCTTTATTTCTATTTGACAGACTGCTTCGCGAATGAATATACAGTACGTTTCATTCTGTACGTCTTTCATTACTTCAACAAATGTATAAATGTTGAGGCAGGATGTATATACGAGCCTAATTGAAATGCTTTTAAAAATAAATTTACCAGCAAAGGAATCTTCATCACTTTTGCTAATGAAGGGATAGAATTTACACAAGAGCTTGAGGTCATAAAATCTTTTGGGACATAATTTAAACAGGAGTTTGGGAATTCAGGCTGTAATGATGTTTTTGATCTTATATTTTAATAGTATTAGTATAATGTGTACTTGTACAGTAAAAAAAAGAAGTATATAATTATATTGTGATGGTACATGTATAGTAAATGAAAGTTGAGTTAGAGAAAAATAAATCATGTCGGTTAACACGCTGTGGTGTGTCCGTGTTCAATGCCCGGGTGGCCTATGTACCTCCGATATTCTTCTTCACGCCAACGCATGGCGGTTCTCGAACACTTTTGTCCGAGACGTGATTTTTTTTTGATCACTGCGTCTTACTACCTGTTCAGGATATACGCATATATACTAACCAGGCTAATGTGTTAGTAATGAGACTAGGTTGAATTTAGAGGACGTTTACCCTCATTTGCATGGAGGGAGGGGGAAAACCATTTTGGGAAAACCACCCTCAATACACATGACCGGAATTCGAACCGCCTACTTTTCTGGCCACCGAGGCAAAGAGCCAGGCTTATGCCCGCGACACGATAGATTAGCTTCCTTTTCGTATTTATGAGTCAGTCAGATTTATCTACCGGTAAGGGGTCCACCCCTCTTTAATTGTCATGTACATTAGACGAATCAACGAGAGGCAGTTCATCCAAGTCTGGATAGTTGAACCATTAAGTTAAATATGAGCCAATATGACCCAGTGGGTGTTTTTTGGAATTTATGTTTAGATTGCTGATATTCGAATGTTTATTTCAGCATTGTTTACATTACACAATACAACTAGGTCGGACAGACAAAAATAAAATACTGCACAGGAAGTTACAATAGTTATATAACTTTAGACAACAAATACCAATAACAAAGTGCTATATTGTATAAATGGTTAACATATTCCATCCTAAGGGACATTATTATCAAGAAATGTAATTTATTTATCTTAGATCTTTGTAATAAATACATTCCATGGTATCAACGTCACCCGTAAAATCATGTGAACATTAATTTGTGTTGGACTCCCGATGACAGGGAGATCAGTTCGAATCGTTGTCAGGTGTACTGAGTTTTTTCCAAAATAATTTTTCACCCTCTTTCCAAACAAATCCTGGTACATTCCCTCTAGATTTAACCTTACTCATTCCTAGCTCACTAGCGTAATTAATATATATGCGTATAGGCTGAACATTAAACAGGTAGTCAGATGCTTTTATAAATTTATATATATATATGTATACATATATAAAATTGTTATGCACACTCCGTCTACCCTGGATAGTAGCTGTATTATCTTGACCATTTACGATATGGCCCTAAGCCATAAGATGCACTACCCATTGAGGTATGCTTGATACCTTTCAGGGTAAATGTAGTGTAAATAACATCAAGAAATGATAAAAAACTAAACACAAAATTTACACCTTAACTTTCAATATTTTTATCGGCAAAGCTTTGTAATTTTCAAAGAAG
>CABFWB010001399.1:150948-163712 GCA_902151455.1 Timema bartmani
TTTCCTAAATGGTTTTCCACTCTCCCTCCACGCAAATGCGGGTTCACTTCCTCTAAATTCAACCTTCCCAATTCCTAATCCATTAGCGTAATTAGTACTTAAGCGTATAACCCGAACGGGTAGTAAGACGCGGTGCTAAATATTATTATTATTATTAATAAGAGCTAAGGCGCATCTATATAGCATATATATATATATATAACTTCTTACTTTATGTAAACAATGCCATTGTTAGTAAAATTATAGCCCCGTTAAAGTTCAGATAGTGACTTCCCACCCATCCTGTATATTTACCAAATATACATGTATAGGTATATATGGGTGTATATACCTATACATATATTATATATATATATATATATATATATACACATACATAAAATAATAAGTTTCCATTAACTTTGTCTTTTTCTGCCAGTTCAAAAGTTAGTGAAGGTTTATCCAGCATTAATCTGTTCCGAAAATATTTTTTAACAATTATTGTCAGTTATTGTCAATCATTGATGTGAGAGAATATATTAGAAAAGGGGATGAGATGAATGTTAGATTGGTTGGCTTTCAAGTATAGATAATTTGTAATTAATCATATATCCCTTATAATATATGTATCTACCATGATGCATGTTTAAGACGGTACTTAATAAAAAAAAAACACGCAGTGCCTCTTCATAATTTGCTTCCCTTCCGTCTACCACGCATACATTTATGTATCTTTTTTTTCATGGTTGTAATTTTGTTTCGTGATATTTATTAGTAAGAGCTTTTGGACTCCTCTCTCCTTCTGCACTCTTGTTCTTGATAGTGGTAATCCCTCGTGGAAATGGCCGCCTTATAGCGTGAACCCCCTCCCCACCACTTCACATCCACTCTTCAACCTCTATACTCAAGGATTGGGCAAACAGTAGTCCGCGAGAAATGTCGGCTGGTATTCGAATCCGTTTTGAAATAATTGGTGCTGTGTACTGCAAAGACTTTCTCGATCATTCATCTAATAGCTTATATCTCGTAAAATATTTGAAACAAAATAATAAACATTTTTATAAAACATAATAATAAAATAAGAACATCAAATTTCACCGAAGAGCGTACGTAAAGTAATAGGCACTGTTACACAAACGTATTATTTTTTCTGTGGATTTTCAACTTCCTATTTCCCAGGGCTCTATTAAAAATATATGTTTTCCTATAAGTCAGAAAAAATTGGTTTAGCAAAATATAATTTCATATAGGTGTGATTTATTTTTAAGAGTCCTGCAATTTTGCAACTACATTTATTTCGTATTTGAAAGAATTGCGAAGATATGAGCGAGAATGGAAATTTCCACTCCTGTAAATTACCCTAAAATTAATTTTATTGGGAAAATGAGACGCGATCTTTTATTTGTAATGTTAAACAGTGTCTAGGTACGAGTTTTAATCAAAATCATTAGAGCCAATTTTGAGAAAATAGATTTTTTTTTCTCTTTTCACCTCGACGTTAACAAGCCTTAATTTTAGGGCTCAATAGATAATTTCAAAAGGCCCTCCTCTTGGGAAGCTTATGAGAACCCATGAAATCAGGTTTAGCCTGATCGGTTAAATAGTTTTGGCGTTAGACCCAATAATAGACAAACAGATTGCATTGCAAACAAATTTGGGTTCAAGGTGTCAGGAAACGTCGGTAACCATCGAAATCCCGGATTTTATTAATTTGACGATCACAAAACTATCTATTTCCGAGGGGTTGTAAGAAGGAAATATTCATTTTATTATTTTAAGGGCTTACTCCATACTTTAAAATATAAACTTTCTAAATAACTATTTACATAAGCCGTAAATATAATAAACAAGAACAAAATATATTTAAATCTTTAGTTCCAAATAACTGGTTTCCTAATCAATAATTCTAAGTTTTCTTAGCTCTAATGTCAATAATCAATGTTTACATTGTTTTGTATTGCAAAACTAGTTTATTAATTACAACTTTACAATTTGGAAACCTTTAGTTGGATTATTTATTTTTGTAAATTTAAATAATCTGTTAAAAAGTTTGAAAACAGATTTGTTTGTAGATCACGAGAACTGAAAGTATATAATAATAAATATTTATATACCGTCAGGTTGTACTCCAACTTTTATTTTGCCTACTAGTAAAAATCTGATCTGTTGTTTATATATTTTGTTGAAATCAACACTGTTGATCCCCAATTATTACCTCTGCGTTTGGCGTTCATCTAATTAAAATTATGTTAGATAAGATTTAGTAACATGTTGGTAGTAATGAGATAACTCTATAGTTATTACACTTTATTTTATCTCCTCTTTTGAAAATAGGTATTATAATACCTTTCTTCCATTCTTGTAATGATACATCATGGCTCCATATGGAACATAGCTGTTTATGAATTTATATTACTAACATTTCACCACCTCGCCTTATTAATTCGGATTGAATTGAATCTTTAATTGGAGCTTTATAATTCTTTAATTTCTTAATAGCTTCTTTGACTTCACTAATACTTGGATATAGGATTAGTGGTTCAGCAGTATTGATTCCGATAACCTCATCCAATTCCGATCTTCATGAACATTCACAAAATATTCTTGAAGTGGTCGTTTCATCTACTCAAGGAATCTGCTGGTGTCTGCCATCATATTACCATTTTCATCTATCACAATATTCGCCCTTGCCTGATGACTTTTCCTATAACCATTAATACCTAAATAGTTCCCTGATATTCTTCTTCTTATTTTTTTTTACTCTAACTCACTAACTTTACATTTTAAATATTTTTTTTCTTTTTGTTTTTAAATATGGCTCTGGCCTTTCTTTTTGCAATGCCAAATATGTTTAAGCTCAATCCACTAGGACTTTATAACCGATGTAATTTTGATTCCCTTCTCTCCTCTATTAATTTTGAACGTTCTTTACAAAACTCTGTTTTTTTCCTACTCTTTTTGAATATATTAACACTATTATTGGTTGCATTTCTAATATTATTCCTGAAAATGTTAAACTGTTTCTCTGGATGTACTTTTTCCTCGCTATCCTGTGAGCACTCTATGGCAGAAAAGCTATTTAAAATTTCAATTTGATATTTATTCCTATACTTAAAATCTGTCAGTTTTTCTACATCATATCTTTTTTAAATTTGATGCCTTATTTCCCTTTTCAGCTACTTACAGATGCTTCCTAAGTTTTGCATCCACCAAGCTAGTGGTCTGAATTGCAATCTGCGCCCCTATAAGACCTGGCATCCAGTAAATTGTATGACGTATTTGATCTCTCAGCACGTGATATATTTGATTATGTGTATTCCCACCTGAGGAGGTCTAAGTATATTAAAAAATATCCTTATTCTTGAAGCAAGTACTATTCACAATAAAGTTATTTGATATGGCAACATTGATCAATCTTGTTTCATTATCATTACTGACATGCAAGCTTTCCTTTCCTATTGTAGGTCTAAATAATTCTTCCTTCCTTATCTTTCCATTACAGTAATCGTTCACATTTTTCATGTGATAGGTTGAGAACTGGTCATACAGGTGGTCTAGCTCCTCATAAAAACTATCCTTTATTAAGTAATCTTTGTCTTTTGTAAGACAATATATATTGATGATGATCATATTATGCCACCTCTCTGCTACCACTAAACTTGACATTAGATTAATGATATTTACGTCCTTAACTTCTTATATACTATTTCCGCGGATTAGAAAGCCTGCACATAATCTATGTGTATCTGTAAAAATACGTATCCTTCTGATTCTACCCTACCATATCCTGACCCTCTAACCTCTTATATAGCCACAATTTCTAATACAAACCTACTTAATTCATCAGTCAATGATTGTAGCGCCCCTGGCTTATATTAGCTCTTAATATTCCATGTCACAAATCTAATCTCTTTCCTAGCGTTAACATCCCATGAATTCCCTGGAGTAGTGCTTGCCCACCTGAAGATCCTATTGGGGGAATATATGATATCCGGAATATTTTATCCCAGGAACAGCCTTGGCAAACTTTTGTGTTTCTTGATGGGTTTTTTTTAACGATGAAAGCTTATCACGCCCACGCTCAGCGGCCAAATTGGAGGACCAACTCTATTTGTTATCCCCGACTGCTTATCCAAAAAATTAACAGCTACCCTTAATATCTGAAGGCCGTATTTTTTAACCGAAACCTGAAGATGCACTGTGCCGTGGATGATAGGGACCCACGAAGCAATCTATTTAGACTCAACTTGACAGTTGATTTTAAAATTACACTCTTTATCTTCTTAGAAAACGAATAGCTTAATAGATTTCTTCTCATTTTATAGGTTTGTTTAGTAATTTAAAAGCAATTTTTGTAAGCCATTTGAAAAATAGTAGCAACGTTTCCTGCTTCATAAACCGGTAATGTGGCCACTATATTTGATTAGCGTAACACGAGAAAACACTTTGTCTCGTTGAGATCCTGAAAGAACCTGGACCAGTCACGATTTGACAAGGAGCCAATGTTACCATGGATTCGTAATGAAAAAATAAAGATTGAATAGGAAGGAGAACAACATTATTGGTTTACATAAAAAACGTGATACAAATATTGTAATAATTTAATAAAACGGATCCACTCCGGTGGTTGCGTGGTTTAAATGTGAAGCTCATTTAGACTGATATCCTGGTGATGGAGATATTTGGACTCGAATCTCAGCCGGGTTTTCTGAGGTTGGACATTTCTTAGTGGTCTCTTCTCTCCCTTCAAGCAAATTTTGGTAAATTTATCTAAATTACCTCCTTAATCCCTACTGTGTTAGAGTAATTAATTTATTTGGATACAACCCGACAGTGTAGGGAGAAGAGGTGTTGAAATAAAATAAATAAAAAAATAATAATAAAATGGATGGCGTGATGGAAATATAGAATCGCCCACTTAACACCCATAAAAATCACCAAACCCAGATTTTTCAAGTCGTCTTACTATCCATCCGAGCTATCCGCATTTATTTAAGTTAGTAGGGTAGGGAATGAGGAAAGTAGAATTTAGAGCTGTGGAGGTAGAGTGGGGAATCATTAAGGGGAAACCACCCTAAATTCACAAGGTTGGGATTTGATTATTTACCTCTCCATCACAGTGAAACCAGATTATATGTCCCTGACATTCAGTCTGCTTTCCCATCAATGTGGTTAAGAACGGTATTTTTTTTAAAGTCCATAATGTAGCCTTCTACTTAGGCAACAATATCTTCTTATACATCACAATACTTTAAAAATTAATGTAAAATTATGTATTCTCTTACTACAAGGAAGAACGCCCTTGTATGGAGACATTAGTCCTACGAAATAGCCAAATTACCTTAAGAAAACGATAGTTATCATGAATTTAAAATATCGGAGAGAGTTTTAAGATATAACTTTATGGAACACCTATAATTTTACTGTCCGGAGAGAAAGTGAAAATCCACTTTCTTTGCATGTGGTCGGGATCGAACCTCGGCCTTTTAGGTCAGAATCATGCACACTATTTGTTTGGCCACACCCATAGGTGTAAGTAAGGGTGAACCAATGAAATATTGTTCCTACTCCTTTAAATAGGTTTACTTTTTCAGGAATCCCAAATAATAATAATAATCATCATCATCATCATCATCATCAAGGGTGTAGAAATTTAGCTAATTTAGCTCATTTTCCTAAGGGCTATATGCTGGGAAATGCTAATATACTTTTTGTCCACAGGGTACATCAAATTCCAAGGGAATGGGGTTCCGAAACTCCCTCAACCCTAGCCTTCTACGCCATTGCTATTTATTATGTAAAAAAACACCCTAGATATCCAATTTTAACTAAAACGTTGAAGCAATTTTTTTAAATATTTTGAATTTAAGAAATAACAGTCTTATTAAAACTACCTATAAATCAATTTTTATCTAAAAAAAACAAGTATGCAGGGCTATTAATTATGTAAAATACTCCCATAATACACATTTTAAACAAAATTGTAGATCAATTTTTGAAAAACATCTTATTTAAAAAAAAGTAATTTTTCGTTAACTCCACTCAAACGAATTATCTCCCAAAAAATGGGTATATATATAGTATTATTTGTGATGGCAAATACACTCCATATATCTATTTTAAGCAAAATTGTTATACATTTTAGAATACAATTTGTTTATTGTCCTAAGAAACTGTTCAATTCTTAATGTCAATATTCCTCATAATATCGGGTGGGAATATTTTCAAAATTGCAATGTTTTATCAACATTTGATTAAGTTGCAAGAGGTATGTTTGTTCAAAAAGAATAGAGCGTTTTGCAAAGAAAATTATATTATAATAATGTTATCGTGAAACTTATACCTAAGTGAATATAATATTGTTAATAATAGTAGCATTATTGAATTATTGAATTATTATTACCTGTGCCAGTGAACACATGGTCAAGATCATTAAGTCTGGTTTGATGGGGACGTCGGGGTTTGAATCCCTGCCGAGTGCATTGAGGGTAGTTTTTCCGAAATGGTTTGCCACTATCCCGTTTTCATATAAATATGGGTACATTTCATATACATTCTACCTCTATCCTTCTTACAACAATAGCGTAATTAGTAGCCTACTTATTTACGTACAACCGAATATGTAGTTAAACGCGATGAAAAAAAATAATTAAAATACATCTCACCTATTTTGGTGTCTCGTAGGGAATAGTCTATGCTTATGGCTCTTTTACTACCCCTGTGTCAACTTTTACTAACCAGGTGTTAAGCGTATATCTACGTTTTATTTTAGATTTGACAAATTTTTATTTAATTAACATAAATATTATATTAACAACAAGCCACTATTATTTGACCACTGATTCTCCTATCACAACCTTTCCCAACCTTGTAATATTTAGTAATGCTGTTTAAATTTTGAGATTGATTTCAAACATTTCATAGAAACAAAATAATGTTTTGAGTAAGTAGTTTTGTACAAAGAAGAGGTGGGGATGGGTAGTAAGTCTACCTACATAATATACAAACTTCATATCTGATAGTTGTTCTTTTATTAAAGTTGTGCTTTCCTTTGGTTAATTCCTCAAGTAAGATCTTACCGGTGAAAGCAAAGATATTTGACTACATATCTTGGACCACACTTATTCGTCTCATTCCAAGAAATGTCCTTTGTTTTCCAATAACATATTGAATTTAAAATGTTGACAGAGCTAGTTATTATAATCGTAAGATTTACAAGGTGTATCTTGAAGATGACTATTAAAATATTAATCAAATAGTATTTGGTTGATTAGATATACAATTACAACTGTGGTAAGAGTAAAACACTCTAACATTAAGTTTTTATATGCCTATGTGAATCTCCCCTTCAAGGGAGGTCCAACAAATCCCAAGGGAATTTCAACCTATTCCCGGGGGGGGAGGGGTGTCCAGACTCTTCCAGACCCATACCCTTCTACGCCCTTGATAATAATGAATAGTAAAATCTTGAATTTATTAAAACAAACATAATCTCTAAATTTACCGTAGATGCTCATTATATTTAATCTTGATTCATTAAAAAAAAGCCCCTAGACACCCATTAAAAAAATCGTTATAGCTATTTTAGAAAATTTTTAAATATCAGCCTTAATCCAGCCTTAATGTAAAAATTATATAATTATAGTATCTATTTTGTCTAAGGGTGTGACAAAAAATGATCTACAAATAAAGTTTTAACGTAAAATCCACCGTAGCCCTAGGACAGACTGACTGACATGGGGAAAGATATAATTGTGAGACCCACTTTATTGAGTACTGATTCACGTTATCTTAAGGATTACAATATTCTCTCCATATGAGAAAGTTTAAAGTCCCTGCTGTGGACATGGTAGAGCTAAACTCCAAACACACGATTCTAAATTTTCTAATTTGCCACCTGTGTCTTTGGCGTGTGAACCAATAACACGGTAATGTTCAGTCTGGAAGCGGGTAAGGTTTCTAACGCGCGCTGACCTCAATCACTCCTTGAACATCGGGATCAGTCGTGACCTGTGGGTGAGTGCCATAGAGAGAGTATCTTTCAGGTGTGTGGTCCTCTTGAAGACATGGTTTACAAGACAACACGTCCGACGTACTGTACCTCTCGCTCATCCTTGTCGCACTCAAGTTCACCCACCACCTGTTAACTTCTGCGTGGTTCAATGTGCTTGGGAGCATTATCAGCGCGATAAGATAGAGATGAAAAGTATTTTAGTTTTTGTTAAAAAATGTCAGCAGTATTTTCCCTCAATTATTGGGGAAACAAAAACAAAGTTTCCTTATTAGCATATTATTTTAATTAGACAGCAGTGTAGTATAATTATGTGTCTGTGTGTGTGTGTGTGTGTGTATACAAGGGCAGCCCGAGGTAAATGTTGCGCGCAGCCGGGTGGGATTGCTTTTTGGTGCCCCCCTATATTATCGGGGGATAGTAAGAAAATATGAAAATAATCCCCAAAATTAGAAACTCCCAAACTAACGTAACATGGGCGTGATAGGAAAATAATCTGAAGGGAAACTCCACGAATGGTAATCATACTTCAAACTTTTCACTGCAATATTGTACGAAAACGGTTTGGATTACAAAGAAAACTATAAAATGTTTGGTATTCTCTTTATTTTTAATCATAAAAAAACATTGATACAACGAAAAATTTACGAGATAATAACAAATAACAGATTAAGGACACATTTTTTTTTTAAATGGTGGATGTTAAATAACCTTTTAAATGTGGCTCTATATCCTATCTTATTCACCATAAAATATTATACCTATATGCCAAATTTCATGTTAATATTAAAAAGTGAACGATTGTTATTCTTAGTAACTTAACTATTTCTTCCAGGCTACGTCAGGTAGGGTTGGTACTCTGTTTGGTGCCACCCATATATATAGTATCATATAGTAAATATATTATATATAAGAATTATACATACTATATATTATATATACAGTATATTATATATACACGAATTATTATTATATATAATATACAGTATATTATATATAATAATTATTCTTATATATAATATACAGTATATTATATATAAGAATTATTCTTATATAGTATATATTATATATAATATTCTGTATATATATAAGAAATAGTATGTATAATATATATACTATATATATAATAATTTTGTCAGGGGGATGATAGTATCTCCAAATCATGTATATTAAAATATCATGCGAAGAGGATAAGGATATGCGAAATCGACCTGTTGCTCGCAGAACAAATCAGCCAGACTCTCACCTGTCCTTGAATCTAACGGCAAGTAGTGAGGTAAAGGCAACAGGGGAAACTCGAACCCGAGGGCAATCAGTATCTGACAGAAACGAAATCTTTTAGAAATATTTTATATATATTCATACGTTAAGTCATAACAGTCCTAGAAATGGAGGCACCACTCGGAATACTCCCGTGACGAATATTCATGAAACAGAGTGTTCGTGAGAGGAGGGAGGGTACGGACTCAACCTACAGACTGGTTTGGTTTTCCTGATCTCATCTGTATCTTTTTACTTTCATCTAGACCTTGACTCTCTTTTTTTTTGATCTTCAATAAGAATCAAGGTCCACCTCGATCTCGTGAGGAGATTATTATCTATGGTTTTTAACGATTGGAAGCGGTAATGGTTCGGATCACATGGGCTGAGTGGGGAGTTTTCTTAATACCAGTCGCATCGAGATAGATCTACGTGTTCCTTTTATTCAAAACCCAGTTCAGATTCTCTTAGTTTTTAAATCACTAGGTTGAACCCTTAGCATGTTTGTTTTAAGAGGCTACTTAAACGCTACAGAACTGGGGGTTACTCATCAGTCGCATATATTATAGAGGGGTAATGGGTCACTAAATACAGTATATGCTTTGTGAAACTTCAAAAAGTGAATTATTAGGGAAGCTGTATGGAACTTTTAAGAGGGGAGTAACGTAATAATAGAAGCTGCTTTATGGCATTAAGAGGGAAATAGCGGACTAATAAAGAGCTGATGTGTGGCACCAAAAGGGAAGTAATGGACTAATAAAGAGCTGCTTTGTGGCATCAAGAGGTACATTATGAACCAATAAAGAGCTGTTTTGTAGTATTAAGAGGAAAATAACGTAATAATAAAGAGCGGTTTTTTGGTATCAAGAGGAAAATAGCTGATTAGTAAAGAGCGGTTTTGTGGTATCAAAAATAACGGACTAATAAAGAGCTTTTTTATGGTATCAAGATGCAACTAATGAACTAATAAAGAGTGACACCTTAAGATTCTGTGTGAAATCTAAAGAGGGATGTGAAATTATTCAAAAAAATTTTCTGTTATTCTTATTAAAAAAATATCAATACGGTTCTATTTATTGGTTTTAATAATAATATTAATATATTATAACCGCACGGCCTATATTGGAATGTGTGTTTATATAATATTGTGAGCTATGCATTGTAAATGACAAAACTAGTGTAGCAGGTTGTTGTGATTAGCCTGTAAACAAATAGAATAGAGCAGCTGATCACACAAACATTGTCAGCATTCCTTAGGTGGAAACCAGGCCAGAATGCAAGATAAAAAGTTGGGTATCCAACCATCGGGGCTGACTAATCAACACTGAAGTCTAGGCGTCACTCTGCCAAATTCGGTACTACACGGGCTAGGATGCAGGTTCATCGGTATTTGTGGTAGAGGGCTACCGCTAGAGCCCAGGATACCGGGGTTCGTAAACCGTGTAGGGATCACTTAGGAGTCAGACTAATTGGTTATTCCTAGCAACATCTCGTTTTGTCACAAGCTTCCGAATATTCTTCATGTTCTTTCATCCTTATATCACTATCAACATCACATTTGTATTAGAGATAGAAGCACTAATAAAAACCTTAAAAATCAAGTTTTCGTCAATCACGAACCCCCACAGTCATATCCCCCTATCCACGGCAATAGCACATCCTGACAGAGAACAGGCTCACGATACAGTTGTAAAGAGAGATGTGTGACAAAATTATAATAATAAATTAATGATTATTAAAATCTAATATTATATAAAAATATATTTAATTTTATTACTATTGTTGTTATTACTAGTCACCCCCCTCACCCTAATCTGCCAGTAAAATATCTCTTCTTTCATATCATGGCAACAATCTGAGATTCAAGCCAGAGTTTCTGCCAGATATTGGATTCTAACGCGTCCTAACTTTATATCTTTAAATTAACCTCGCTTGTTTATATAGACCACTGCTCTCGCGGGTACATACAGAGTTTGATTGGTGTGACGTCACTAGCAACTGCCGGATCCAAACCACAAGTAGAGAGAGAGAGAGAGAATATGTGTGATGACGGTGAGATGACGAGTATTGCCGGATTACAGGTGTGTGGGTGTGGGAGTGTGTGTTTGTGCGCACTCGAACAAGATGAATGCCGAATGATTCTCATCTGTATCGAGGTCATGTATACCGCTCATCAGACCGCGCTGTCTCTATCAGGATTGGGGTGAGAGGGGAAGGAGGTGGAGGACACACGATGATGTTTCATGCTAAATATGGATCATGGTATCAGAGCACTTAATGCCATTTAATTTGAGAAAGAAATAAGCTCATCCATGTGACATAAGTCTGTGGTGACTTATGGAGGAATGTATTATGGTTCGAGCCCAGATGTTCACTAGTGTGATATTTTATGAGTCAATACGTGTAATGTCCTGGATCAGCCAAGTTGGTCGTCTCTAGTGGTGTCCTGACTCAAACACTAGCTCGATGTTGGTACCTACCCGCACACAATGTTACCTCCTACCACCCCAATCCCCTACAGTGAAACTACGCATTGTCATTCCAGGTGATTGCACTTACGGATCCTTAAAATTTTCGCTTTTCTTCCTGTTCCGTTGATTTAGCTAAAGTCTGACCAGCGTAGGAATGGTTTTCTGAAAGGCCTTTTTCCCTACCAGAAAGCTATTATATAGTAGGATTTTGGTAGGAAAAAAGAACTTTCAGAGAGTAATTCCTACCGTGAATGGAGTATAACTATCCGCATCGGTAGGCAAGTAGGCGTCAACTTCGTAATGTCTGGTTTCCCAGTGAAGGAAGATATAAGGGTTAGAATCCAGGTCGGTTTTACTAAGGGCTTTTTTTTTTCTAAAAAAAATCCATTCCTCCTCCACGCCAATGTAGATACAATCATAGAGAAATAATACATACTTTTCTTTACTATACAATTCCTCATCCATACTAAATTTTTGTAAACATTCTGCTTACAAACCGAACAGGTAGTGAGACACGGGGATAAAAATAAAAATAAAAATAATAAATGTAAATATTCAGATAACCTGGACGGGTAGTAAGATCTAGTGCATAAAAAAGAAGTAAGTTAGTTTTAGTTTATGCTAGCAAGTACTGTTATTAGCGTATATGGAAGATACAACCAAATATATTTACTAATTATTAATTATTAATACAGTGATTAATTATTAATAAAGTGAGGTTAGCCTTAGGCCAAGTTAAGGTTGGATAGAGGGAGTTGTGAGAAAAGTCCAGTGGTTTTGCAGTTTTGATAACTTTTTATTGGCCAAATAAAATAAAATGTTGCTTCAGTATAAACATAAAGTTTAATTTTCTTCACGTGTTGATATCAACAGTTCCTGAATATCTGTCAAGAGTATGGTGACATTATTTAACAAACTTTTTAAATGAAGAGTAAAAGTTCTCATTAAGTTCGAGAACACCCTCTTCAGATATTCAAGAAATTTGGATACCATCATACTAAGAAAATTAAATTATATATTTATACTGGAGCATTTATTTATTT